>WSTH01000074.1:0-47148 GCA_019616345.1 Ceratobasidium sp. 395 | reverse complement strand
AGATTGCGCGTTGAATTGCGGCGGTATCGTCTACGAGAATAAAAGCATACAAGCATGGTAGTAAACAATCACACCAAGATGCACGTTACTACTTACCGGTCAGGCCATCCCCTTTAGCTCCATAGTCCTTTACGTTACGAAAAACCTACAAGCCAACTTAGAGAGCATACAAGTACAGGCGTACAAAAGAAACCTACTGTGTAGCTGCCAGGGTTAGGACTATACGGAGCAGAACCCCTCTTCTCGATCGTCTCCAGCCAGTACTGATCTCCAGGCTTTGCGCGTCCCTTGAATGCGCATGTTTTATTCTTGCCAAACGTATTTTGTGGTAAGGTGAAAAAAACTATAAACAAAAGCCAGAGCGTGGACAGTGCTCCATTGAAAGCCCACATGATCCGGGTCGTAAGGAAAGAGACAAGCGCAGGGAGGCGAAACACAGATCGGCATCATGGCAATGATTTTTATAACAATATGACCTGGTTTATTTTCCGGAGTCAGCCGATGGAAGAAGCGCAGGGCTGAGAATCCACGAGTGTAATAATGTTTCAACGCTGAAAGAGCAACTAGCGTCTGCTGGCGGGATATGAAGTTCGCTTATTTTATTCATATGCCAACATTTAGCGAAGAGATAAAAGTGGCTGTATATCATGGAGCCATGAGTTTAGCTCCAGGTTCACTAGCGTCGTGCCATGTATGGCTCATCTATCATACTTCCCGTGCCGGTCTGAGTACCGTGAATCTAGCGTGATGAAGATGGCTGATCGGCCGTGCGATGAAGACCGAGCACGTGACTATGATTGTTGGCTAATAATTACCTTGCCCTAGCAAGGTCTCTAGCCTCGAGAATGGTCCCCCCTAGAAATTACAAAAATTTATAAGTATTTTTTCTTGTTGTGCCAAATGATCTGACTCGAGTTTGGCCAATCGGGACGTGAGCTGACGCGTACAGGCACGTGACCTTGCCGGCGAGTCTGACAGTCGGGTGTGTATGCCTCCCCTGTGATGACGCACACGCCGTCCACCGTTGAGTTGCGCGCCATATGTGCAGAACAATGTATGAAATTAGAGACAACGTCAGCTATGGGACGAGATTTACACGTACTAAGTAGTATCTGTCGGTCGCGCGTTGTTAGATCATTCGTGTGTCTCTTGTCCAAGTAGAATTGCTCAGAATACGCGCTTACGCGTCGCTATTAAACTCGGCTCAGCTCCGACCGGCTTCTCGAGTCATAAAATGCATCGTAGCTATGACTCATACACTCGGTACGTCTATATAAACAGCCCCTCAGACCCGCCTCGAGAACACTCACCTTGTCCGCAATGGCTGATCCTACACCTGAAGCGATACGCACCGATATTTCAAACTTACAACACGCGATTTCAGTGACAGACATCGTATCTTTGGTAGCGCGAAGCGCCCCAGACCACCGACCACGAAAGCGAGTTAATAGTTACCTCAAGCGTGATAAACAGGAGCTACTTAAGATATTGCTTGAGGACGACCCATATTGGCGCGAAGAACTTTATAAGATTGCCATCGAGAATGAGGAGGACCGTCGTAGATCGAGGAGGAAAAGATGGTGTCAGAAACGTGAACATGTTCGAGCCACACAACGACGAGTCGTCGAAGAAGAACAGTCAAAAGGAGATTTTTTTGACCCCCCTCCAGGCACTGACCTTCTGAGATCTTACACGGAATACTTCAACGCCACATCGAACGCTGCACTGGAACAGCGTGTATGCGCGGTGTGCGCTCGTCGACGACTTACATCGGAAGCTGAATTCGTTCGAATGCAAGTGTCGGATATTCCCAATCGTCACCGGCTAGTGCCGCATATACCCCATCCCGCCCACGTCCCAACTCAAGGTTGCTTATTAGAGCCTAAGGGATGTCATGGGACGGAACTCGACTCGTCAAACCCAATCGCTGACATATGCAAAGATTGCCTAAACGATTTACAGGTATGTTTATCTCACGGTTTGCGAAACCAGCCTGACGTTTTTTTCTTTCCTCTTTTTTTCTTTTCTTTTCTCTACATCTCAGGGGTCAAGTGATTTGCCGCCGAAATACTCGTTGGCAAACAACTTGTGGGTAGGGGAGATACCATGGGAGATCGAACGTCTTACGCTCGCCGAGCATTTGTTGATTGCCCGGTACTTTCCTAGGATACTTGTAATTAAATTGTATCCTCGAGGGCGCTCTCAGCGCAATTTACCGGCCGATCAAGTGCAAACGGGCTTACGAGGCAATGTAACAACCTTTGAGCTAAACTCTGCGGCTATCGCGGATATGATATCAGGTAAACTTATGCCCCAGAAGTGCGACATACTCGCTAGTATACTTTCGGTTACGTTCATTGGCCGTGCGAAAATAAGAGACCCGAATACTCTTCATATGTTACGGGTTCGACGAGGTCCAGTCACTGACGCGTTGAAGTGGCTGAAAGAGAATAACCCGAAATACTACGGCGACATAATAATCGATCAAGCACGGCTGGCGGCGCTACCTTCCGATGGCCTACCAGACGCGATCAAAGTAGGAATTCGATACGAAGATAACGAGCTGATGGTAAATGAGGGGTATAGTGGACACGTACCGGAGTCCTATGATGCCGAGCACTCTGACGATGAAGGTAAGCATTATATGATACAGATTTCAGTCATATTCATTGTTTCCTTTACTACGCGTATAGAAGTACCAGATTCCGACGATGATGGCTCTGAAGAGAGCAACGATGATCCGGATGTGATCCCGCTGCAGCATCTGGGGGTGATGGATAACGACCTGACTAAAGTCTCACCGGACGAATCACTTGGATGGGGCCTGCAAAACATGGAGAGGCACAGCGACACGTCTTACCGTGAATTTGGTTACGCCATACGGCACGGTGCACCAGTGAACACATTTGGTCAGCCACCTAGGGGGCAGCCACCTGCGGACCCTGCTCGGCTAAACTTTTGGGAGGCGGCGCTGGCCCCGATATATCCGTACGGCGTTGGGGGGATTGAGAGTGATCGACCCGTTCAGTTGTCACTCAACGATCAGGCCAAATGGTCTCTTGAATACCATGACCCACGGTTTCGATACCACCATTCTTTTCTGTTTCTCGTTTTCGGTATACTACAGAGGCGACAAGGTCAGCTCTCTTCCAAGATTCAAATGAAACGCCGTGATTTCGACAGCGTGGCCCACATACTAAGCACCATCACTCCGGAAGATCTTCGACGCGCTGCTGTAGAAGAAAGTAAAGGCGAACAACCAAGTAATCCGGCAGTTCAAGTGCTAAAGCGAAGTGTTACCGCGACTTCAAGGCGAGTGATGGCCTCCGGCCCCAGTCGTACTCAGCTTCGGAGCCAAATATTCTCGGCCGCAATTTATTTCAACCAGCCGACAGTTTGGTTAACCATAAACCCCGACGATTTACACGACCCGATTGCGCAAATATTCGCGGGCGAAGAGATTGACATGGATCATTTCATTAGAACCGCTGGACCAGATGGTGTGCGTCGGTCACAGAACATCGCTCGTGATCCGTACGCAGCTGCTAAGTTCTTTCATTTTACGGTTACACTCGTCCTCGAGAAACTCCTTGGGATTACTTCATCGCGAACACACATAAGCGTACGAAACGGTGTCCTGGGGAGAGTTAAGGCGTATTTTGGGACAGTCGAATGCCAGGGACGAGGTACGTTACACCTACATATGCTTATTTGGCTACACAATGTTCCGGCTCCTCGTCACCTGAAGGAGCTGTTGCGCACTCCTGAATTCCGAACCAAGGTATCGGCATATCTCAAAGCAAATGTTCGATCCTTTAGGCCGGAACTTTCCAACAAAGAAGAAGTTCAAAATACTCCCGTAGTTTCAGATGTGGCCTACTCGCGTCTCCCGGACCCCTCGCTTCCCGTTCAGCAATTTGCTACCAAGCTCGAGGAGCTCGAGACTCAGGTCGTTCGCGCCAAACAAGTACATAAGTGTGAATTCGGAAAGTGTTTATATTTTAGTAAGCATAATACCGTTACATGCAAGAGAGGCGCGCCGTGGGAGCTTAGCGAAGAAGACTCAGTAGGACAGGATGGTACGTATCACACAAAGCGTACTTACGAATTCATTAACACCTATTGTCCGGCGATCGCGCACGCTCTCAAATGCAATCAAGATATCAAACTTTTACTTCACGGCAATGAAACACTACAACTCGGCTACTATATTTCAAAGTACATGACCAAAGCCGAGGGTCGAACACATAACATCGCGAGTCTGCTGTCCGATGGATTAACAAGGCATTTTGATGAAGACCCCAACACTAAAGATCTGTATCGTCGGCAACAAGATCTGATATTCCGGGCCGTAAATGTGCTTAATAAAGAACAGGAGATTCCGGCAGCATTGGCGGTTTTACATATAATGGGATACCATGATGTGTATCGATCTCATCAACCTGACACTATCTACTGGGGGTCATTTGTATCGTATATACGCCGCACTTTTAAGGAACTGACGCCAGAAACGTAAGCTTCTTGGCAAAATCTTAGTCTATTACTTATCCGTCCGCTAACATACTACCTTCGTTCTGTACAGCTCAACCCAGCCGGCTATTTGCTCACACAACGATAGTCCAGGCGCCACCTTAGACGTTGCCGCTCCATTGGCAAGTATTGAGCCGAGCCACGTCGATTCTGAGAACCAGGTTAGTGTTTAATTTCATGAGCAGCACGTCTAACCTTTACTAATTATTTGTGGGAAACTACAGGACGCTGAAGGCGAACGAGTAACCCTTGAATTCGATGACACTGGTACGATTTATAGGCGGTCTCAGCTGGATGACTATATATACAGAGGAACACTTGCATCGTCATACAATATATTGGAATACTTCGTTGAGACTTACGAGCGGGCAAATAATCAACTGCCTCGAGTACAAGTTATGTTCCAAAACGCCAGCGATGCTTCAAACGGCGTAGAGAATGATGAACCCTCCGGTCAAACTCACACAGCGGGGCGAACGGCACATCTTCGAATCGAGTATATGCCCCCACATCCACGATCCAGAACACATGTACGCGTGGTTCGACCAAACACGCATAACCGCATGCCCAACATCCTTGGACCACGGTTCCCTTGAGGGAGCGATCCTGCTCAGGCGGACATATACGCCGCGTCTATTCTTACTTTTTTGAAGCCGTGGCGCCGACCGGACGATATAAAAAAGCCGGATCAAACCTGGGCAAATGCGTTGGAGGAATTCCTGGCCGTTGCGAGTGAACGTACCCTTGACATCATCGATAACCTTGAACACAAACACGACGCGCAAGCCGCGGCCGAAGATAAATATCAAGCATCGTTTGACTCAGAGGATAAAACCCGCGCGCAAGCGGATATGATGGATGTAGACGAACCTGATCCGGAAGTAGAGGCCCAGTTCGAGGGAACGGCTAACAATGAGGTCACACAGGCAATGATTGAAGAAGCAGAGTCCGCAATGGAGAACCATCGCGAAGTTGTGCACGGTGTCCAGGCCGTCCGTATTGGAGAGCACACGGGGATCTTTGGCTCCCAACAAATGCCGGTCCGAACGTGCGACGAGCGCGCATCTGAACTAGAGGGGCAAATGCTAAAGTCGTGGCTCCAGCTAATGAAGCAGGATGCGGGTATCACCGGTTCCCACGATCCGACAAACACGCAATCGACCAATCTTAACGATATCGGCACTGTCGAGCTGATTCAACCGGATCCCTCTACCTCCCACGCAAATGTCATTGAGCAAATTCAGCAAGTACACGATGAGCCATCGCGGCCTATACCGGACGAGGAACTCTTACCAGACCAACAGCGAGCCGTCTCAATCGTTCACCAGCATCTGGCTAGAACCCTGCACGCTTTGGATCACGATCAAACCCAGATGCCGGCTCAGCTCCGGTTATTATTGATTGGAGAGGGTGGCACGGGAAAGTCCCGAGCGATTCAGGCAATGTCAAGAGAATTCAAGCGACTTGGTGTGGAGTATATGCTGATAAAGGCGGCTTTTACAGGTGAGAATACTGCTGGGTTATCACGCATATATTGTACTGAAATTACAAGTAGGTTGTGCGGCATCGAATATCGAAGGGCAGACCACTCATAACATCGCCCGGATACCTGTCGGTAAAAAGAATGGCGTGATATCTGACTCAGTGAAGCAAGAGATGACGGAAACATGGCGACACGTACGCTATCTGATTATTGATGAGTATTCGATGCTCTCGAAAGAGTTTTTAGCTCAAATTTCTCGGCATATCAGTATTGCTAAGATAGGCCGTAGCTCTGACAGCGGAGAGCTCCCATTTGGTGGTCTCAATGTCATCTTGTGTGGCGACGGGCACCAGATCCCTCCTGTTGCAGTGGCCGCTGGTGGGGCGTTATATCACCCAGCAACTTCCTCAAGATACATTACCACGTCGGAAGCCGGGTTGGGCCGTAAGATTTACGAGAGTTTCGATACTGTCGTCATCTTGAAACAGCAAGTCCGAGTCACCGACCCGGTGTGGCAAAGGTTTTTGAGCAACTTTCGAGTTGGCCAAGTCCGAGACAGCGAGATTGCCTTGTTGAATTCAGTAACACTAACTAACCCTTTTTGTCGCCCAACCGATTTCAGTTCGGACACATGGAGGGACTGTATTCTTATCACGCCCAGAAACTCGGTCCAGGTTCGATGGAATAACCGATCGGTGGAGGAACATTGTCGGCGCACGGGAGAACAGTTGCTCGTCGTACCCGCTCAAGATACCTGTATGGACCAAGGCACAAGGCGCCCGATCAGCGTACGCGAGAGGTTTTTTTCAATAAAGAATGCCGGGAACAGTCAGAACTCTTGTAAAGGTAGGAAAGAGAAAGGCGGCTTACCGGATGAAGTAAGAATTGCTATCGGCATGAAAGTTATGGTTACTTTGAACCTTAATACTGATATCGACATTACGAATGGTGCTCGCGGGGTTATTGTAGGAGTAAAGCTTGACCCAAACGAGCCACCGTTTGACCCTCATCAACCCCAAGTTACCTTGACCCGACTGCCCGCATATATCCTGGTTAAACTCGACAAAACACGGGCCAAGACCTTACCAAATCTGGAGCCTGGAGTTGTACCGGTGGTTCCAGCGGTAAAGAACTATTCAATCGTCGTACCTATCGTACAAAGTGACGGGCAAATAAAACCGGTTAGACGAAACGTTAAACGCGTTCAATTCCCAATCGCGCCGGCGTACGCGTTTACCGATTATCGGGCCCAAGGACAGACACTCAAAAGTGCTATCGTTGATATCGCTGAACCCCCAACTGGAGGAAAGTTAAGTCAGCCCAACGTTTATGTAGCTTTGTCTCGCTGCTCAGGTCTAGACAACGTCCGGATCCTTCGCGACTTTGATCGGGCTATCCTCAGAAAGCCAGTGGATCTCGACCTTGTGAAGGATGACGAAAGACTGGAGCGATTGAACGTACTGACAAAGAGGTGGTGGAATGAATCTAATGCTTCTGATGATGTTTCGTAACTGCGGTCTTGAGCTATCATGTATGCGGCGTTTTTGTTTTGTTTGTGAAGTGTTTTTTTAGTTTTGTTTTCCCTTTTGTTCTTTTATCTTGGCTTGACATCATGTACTAGATACCCCATGTAAATACTTTTGTGTGAATAAAATTAGTTTGACCCCAGTAGCTACTATTCGTGATAGAAACTTGAACCACACTTGTATATACCGATATTATATCGGCGCTTAGATGTAACCGTTACACTTGTACGCTGTAGCAACTTTCGTTGCCTCTCAACTCGACCACGATGTCTGATTTGACAGCTAAGTTCCCAAATCGTTGATTAGACTCACCTAAGTTAAGAACTGATGCGATTAGGTGGAATAGATCCCGTAATTGGTGTAACGACTTACAATTTTCGGAAGAACCGAACATGTCGGTACGTACCTTGTTTCACTTATACTTTCTTTTTTAGGAATCTGTCTCCGCTCGGTTTGGTACTCTCACAGTGTCCACGACCGCTTGTGACCCACTTTACTTTCCACTCGATGACCGTACTCAAATCGGCCAAAATTGTGAGTGTTTTCTTGTCTCGTCCGTTCTACGCCTATTCCGTTGACTCTGTTGGTACGTTCGCTCGTCATGCTCTTAGCTCGTGCGCTTCGAGTTTACCTAAAGTAATACGGATATGAACATGCCGGACTTTGAGGGAAACATGTATTCCTTTGAGGATTCGAGTCTGTGAGATACGTTGGTTGTCGCTCAGCTCATTGACTTCCTAAGTGTTGAAGTTCTGTTCTAGGGATCAGGACAACGGTTTGCTGATAGCATCAAGGCGAGAGACGATAGTTAGGAGTCTCGTAAGTTTTTTTGGTCCAAATTTACCCTTCGATACGTTATAAACTCCTATTGACAATTCTAAATGACTTTTTACGTCAGGCAAAGCTAGGTTGAGGTGCAGCGTCCATCCTCATAGGAGGAGAATGGGTACTCCGTCGTGGCTACAACAAGGTAAGCTTACATGCTCCGTCGTTTAGAGACGCTCAAGCGCCACGCCAACCAGTACGATACGTCTGGACCACCGCCATCAGGGGTTTGGCCTTCCGATCCCGTCGTTGCACCCCGCCGCCATCGCCTGTAATCTAACACGAACGCCCGATGCCGAATTACCGACACCAAGTCTAGTCTAACCACAGCTTTCGTATCGTCGCCAATACGACGCTAAGAACGCACGTCAGGTTTGCCACAAACTGCAAGCACAACGCCCTGCGTGTGAGTAACCATGCCTGATAAGCTACTGATATTCTTACTTGCCTACTAACCTCACAACGAGTACTCTCCTTGCGCCACCACTACGTTCAATGCCCACTACCCGCTTACGTGGCCTAAAACTTGTTTCGACTCTTTCCTAGGCTCGCGTCTTGTCACCAGTTTCATTCAGACTATACCCGCTCACCCCACTCGTCCTTCCAACTCGATGATTGCGATGCGATAATCGGTGCGTGCTCGTGCCGTCACATAAACACGAATCATTGTGTCGGCTGAATCCAGTTAATCAGGCACGACCAGCCCGTTTGCTTACAACACAGCTCCACAAGGTAAATTACAACCGCAACCCAAAGCGCCTCGTGTCTATGTCTTAGTGTTGCTCTAGGACATCACTTATGTTCTTAGGCATGCCGATGTCTCACACCGCAAGTGTTAGTCTGCCCGCCACTTGCGCCATCACTCAAACGATCCCATGCACGGTGAGTATTCGAATGAGTGCGACGTTCGATCACTCTTTGTTACCCATCCGTGTGTATAGCCTTTGCCAATAATGGGTTCGATTTCGTAACAATACAATCGAGTCGAGTACATGACTGGTGCGTAATGAATCTTTGACGACTAACAGAAAAAATACGCACGGGATGAAAAGTTTACTCGCAGGAGAGGGACGATTCGGTCCTTGGGAAGTAAAATTGTCGCCCGTGCCGTTTGCTCGCTACTAAATAGCTAATATAGATTATAAACATTTGTGTTCCTATTATGTACATATGTGTAGCGCTTGATGATACATAATGCGATATCACGCTGTAATCGTTGTATAATGCTGATGTCTGATTATCGGTGACAGCCCTCGTGCCCACTGAGCGTGCTGAATTGTTGAGCCAACAGTTCGAAGCACAGCGCAGTCTTTGTGAGATTTGTGACCAAAGACTGTGTTCACTTAGGTTATTCATAGCTGGTGCAGTAAGACAGAGAAGGGTTCCATAACATCATATTCTAGACGCGGTCAGAAGTTTTTACAAATCAAAACGAAATCAAGTATTGCATATACGTAGCAAAATGAAAGACTAGTAAAACAGGACATAAACACAGACTCAGCTATAACAACGGACATAGTAAAAGAGTGACTAACAAATAAGACCTTGCAAACAATTCAAAACGACTTTGGAACCATGGTATAGTCAGCCAGTAGAGAAGTTAAACGGCGGGAGGAGTTGGTAAGATTGGCAGCACCGGAGTGGTACCACGTTGGGATACCCCCTTGATGTGGCTCAAGCAATTAATTGCCTGCACAAGTTGTTGAGGCACTAGACCCGCCTTTGGGGGAGCTGGCTCGTCGATCGACCAGTGACTCCTAGTATCCGCATCTGTGATATCCTGCCCAACAAATGACCCCGTTTCTGGATCAACCATGGGAGTTGTGTGGCTCTGAATGGGGCCAGGATGTGCTGTCAAAGGGCGGAGGGGGGTTGGGAGGGGGTTGCCATTATTGTATTGATGGCTTTTCCGGATACGGCAAATAGTATAGTCACGGAACCGATACCGCTTAAGCTTGTGCCAGAATGTCCGGTGCTTGCGCCAAACAAGGACACCATATGGAAGAGGTAAGACAAGTGTACCGGGCGTGGCAGGGTGGTCAGCTGGGAGGCGAAGGTCTTGTAAAAGTACTTTGGCACCAGGCCGCCATAGAAGCAAGTGGCCAAGGAAGGCCAGATAACCTAGCCAGAGAAAAAGCCCAAGTCCTCCGATTGGCAGGCATACACTGAGATAGATGACATAAGGCGCAACATAGTCCTCAGACGCAGGAATAGGTACCGATTGGTCACGAGTTATGATCATGGCTAGAGAGCAGCTTAGGGGGCTGATGGTTGTGCTACGGGGAAACCACCGTACTTAAAGCTGGTGTATAAACGATAATGGTTGAAAATAGGAAGGGACAGTGACAGAATTGATGAGATCGGTGGCTTGAGTTTCAGAAGATACGGAAATGAAGTTGACTGCGGTGACAAGAAGCTGCAAGAGAGGATCAAATGATGGCTAGTTTGGCATCGAAGGTTGCCTAGTAGAGACAAGCTGCGGCGATAATATATGGTGAGCAGTCCTGGGACTCCATACAAAGGTTACGGCATGATGTTCATAGGTGCAAAATGTTGGTTCCTGATTGCGAATTGCCTGGAGATACGGGACAAGATTTAAGGTTTAGATTAGGATTAGCGTCCATATGAATCAAATGGTGTCAGAAAGATCAAAGTGGTTAGAGAGGGAAGGAAGTGATTGGATAGCATAGTCGGGTATTTCCATCCACCCACTGCAGCCGAGCTTATAACCCAAAACAGAAGGGTGCAGGGTTGTATGCGCCTTGCTTGTGCGCGCTGGCTGCATGGAGACCTGCAATTCTTTTCCCACAGAGATTTCAGTAAGCCGTGAGAATGAGAGCACTAAGAAAAGTCTAAAACACAGCCACAGCGAAAAATTTATGCCATCCTGCGAAACAGAGTGTAGCATAGCTGTGCTCAAAGTGAGCAAGGAAGAGCTCAATCAATCACTATGTCATCCGGATCTATCCCACACTTCAGAAAAGACTCACATTCCAAAAAGACCCGTGTCTCCGTGAGTTTTTTGCTTATTTCTCACCCAATTTTGGTCCAAATCAACTTCTGTTTGAGGATTTTGACTCACAGAAGTGTGCCGCACCAGCTCAGAAATTTTCAGAAATTTGAAATTTGTGCATATAGGGACCGGACGACTCATCTAGCTCACACAGGAAACCCACAGAGTATGAGTTTGTCTCTGTTTACCCCAGCCAACAATATGTTGACTTCTTCCCAGACAGTGGTTCCGGAACCTAGTACCGCTTCTTTAGTTTAGCCGTACATTTGCATTTCAGCTCCGTACTAGATCTTTTTTAGTCATATTGCCAGTATGTTGATCGCCGTTGGCTTATGACATCTCTATTACATCTTGAATCTATATATTTGAGTCTTGTAAATTTTGACACCTTTTTCCACTGTGCTTGTTCGCATCCCGTTTCCACACGTGCTGTCCATATTCTCTGATTCAATGATTGTTGATCTACTCAGGTTTCCAATCGCACATCCATGTTTTGTAGCTGAGCTGCAGGTACTCGTTGCGTTGACATTTGTTGTTTTAATCTGGGATCTCATAAGAAAGTCTGGATCAAACTCTCTTCATGATTTCTGGCAGCACGCTAGGCATGCATTGAGGCATCATACTACCGCTTTTGCGGACTGGCTAGACTGGCACAGAGAGCGGTTTTTTATTTCCATCCCCCGAGGCACCACAATCAATACATCATCTTACGTAGAAGAGGAACCCGGTATCTTCCATTTTTCCTATCAAACTGGAACCTTGTGGTTTTCGTTACCTGGGGTTATCTGGGTTCAGTACCGCAATCCTGATGGGTCTACTCAGATTACTATGCACGTTCTATATTACACCTTGGTCTCAGTGGCTCAGCCCTCTACTCTATGGCCTACGCATTACTCCAATGCTCATCCAATGTCACCCGGGGAAAGGAGTTCAGATCTATCAGCCCGCACAAGTCTAAATCTCAGTGTTCCCATGTCTCCGACCACTTCTGCATACTATACGTTTCCTTCAGGTCTCTCAATGTGAGTTGTTCTCATACTGAATATGTCTCTTTCTACTCACGGGTGGTCTGATGTTCTTATAGTACAGATTTAGAGTCTGGGAGTAGTTACTGGCGTCCAACTCCTACCCCTCCTCCTTCTTTGGAACTGGCAAGTCCGGTATCCAGTGTCGCAACACTTTCTTCTTTGTCATCAATTTACACATAGCACTGTTTCTGCCCCTCTGTTTGATAGCAATCTATGTTTACGCATGTGACCCAAGATATACAAACAAAACAAAACAGCATTTACTTCACTGTTTCTTCTATTTTTGCCCATACCACTATTGTTTTGCCTGACTAATTGAGATCTATTATCAGCCAAACACAAGAAAACAAATCATCGCTTAATTGTATGATGCATCCAAGGGTCAGCTGATAAACAAACACAGCCTCATCACAAGCTAGACTGATATCTGATAGTAAGATGTACAGTCCAACTACGATCATAACTTTGTAACAACTATATTATACATATATTGTTGTATCTTTTCATTCTTGGCTCGGGTATAACGCCTATTGGACTCATAAAAGGTAGACAGTGGTGTATATATATGTATTATTACTAGCTTAGGTACACGACGAAAAAAAACCGCCTGGGAGTCGCGCGAGCACAAATGCGAGGAACGCACGCGACCTCGAATGCAATTGCGAGCACTCGATCGAGCCACCTATTGTGGCAGTGTGGGTGCGGACACAGAGATGAGAGTGGTTCGGTGAATTGCGGGGCGTGTCGTTACAGCAAACAAGCAAAGAGGCGGCTATGCCCGGAAAATGGGCAGTCAGGCGAGTGAGTGCCACTAGCAAATGACGAACGCACATCTACACGCCGGCACGCGGTCAACTAAGCCCCGGGTACGGATATGGCGCGCAGACGCAGGTATTGGCGCGCCAGCGGACTAGCAGTGGCAGAGAGTCAGCGCGGGAATGAGTACGAGCGAGGATTTGCTCACCGGAGTATGGTACCGAAGTACGCGGCGAGGGCTGATGTGCCGTGATCAAACCAGTGGGTGGTCACCTAAGCTAGCGCAGTTGGACAGTCAGTGGGGAACATGAACAAATACAGCCGGGATTTACTCACCAGCGCGGCCCGGCATGACCACTCGTGCGCGCATGGGCATATCCCGGTAAGGCGAGTGTGGACAAAGGGTGAGCGAGCTGGGCTGATAGACGGCGGGAACAGGGCGTGGGCGACCGCGTAACAGCCTTGCACATGCTGGTAAGCGCGGGTAGACGGATGGACGGGCGAATAGGCGGGCAACGTTGGTTGGCGGGTGATGTTGGCGCTTGCCGGTGGTGCAAAGGGTCGACAGGGTGGGGGCGCCGAGTGCGGGATGTGTAGCGTGAAGGTTATTTTAAGTGGGGACGTGGGTGTTCCGAATGACGCGGGCGCAAGCGTGGGCGGAGGTGGAGGCGGGGCGACCGAAGCGGCGGCGCCGGGTCCGTAAGATGGCAGATACGAGTTGTCGCGGGGCGTGGGCGCGTATTTGCGGGCGAGCGCGTGCAGGCAACCGCGGGGGTTGTTAGAGCGGCCAGGGGGTGAGGTCAGCGTCCATCGTGACGTAGCAAATAGATACTTACCGCTCCTGGCCCACGACGAGCGCGGGAGTAAGTGGGGCAACCCGAGTCGTGGGTGTGTTTGAGTCGACCAATAGACGTGACATAGCCGAATTCCGTCACGTGTCTAGATGATAAGCGCCGAAGTTGGCGCTAAACACTTTCTAGTGTGGTCGATCAGCCCAAAGAACGTCGAAAATATGAGGAATGTACTTATACAGTAGTAGGCTACCGGTGGCGTGGTAGTTGTGATGAGTCTGTGTGTCGCAACAAGCATGATACAACTTTAAGACAAATCATATTCGCCAAGTTGTCTACGAATCGATGAGCAGCCATAATTGACTAGTCCTAACGGTTAAGATTTGTTCGCAAGTCAATTTGCCTCGTGGTGAACCTTATTCTATACCAGCTGGTACGGAACCGTTCTTCGGTTGTTATCATGATCGGCACTGTCAAGCTCCGATAATTAGGTTCCGGACAACGAACCCATTTGGCAATCGTGACGTCGGCTATTCCATTCCAAAAGAGCTGTGTGGCTCGTCCGTAGGCGTATTCAGTCGAGTTAAGTTAGCTTAAGATCGATCGTCCGATTTGTCGAGTTTTTGCTACCATCGACAATTTGTGAGTGGACAACGTGATAAGGTTTCTGGGTTATCTTAGCACTCAAAGGCGGTTAATGCTCACTAGCCAACCTGTAAACATTTGCGTTTAGGTTCTTTCTTGTACCAATCAGACGAAGTCACCAATCCGGATCGTTTCGCCGCACTTTTACTTTCTCGCTCAATCCTTGACTATAATCAAACTTGTATTTCATTTCAACTATGTACATGTTATTCGAGCAAACTACAGGTTGTTCGAGCGAACTACAGGTTATCCGAGCAAACTTCAAGGACCGGTCAGAACTTGGGCCGCCCCTGTCTCCTTCATCGGTATATACATCAAGGCCACGGTCGATAGCATCACTTCGTTCCAGTGTGGGTAGCGGCAGTTGAGAAACGGACAGACACAGCGATAATAAAGGCGATCACCTAGCTGTGCGGCGCGCTTCTGCCGAACCAGCATGCGATAGCAACCCGTGCACATTAAATGCCCGCAACGCAACAGAAAGATCCATCCACCATTCATCTGCAGTGGTGTCGTGCAAAAGGCGCACAAAAGCGCTACCCCTTCCGGGAAAATAACCGTATCGCTCACCTGCTCCAAGTGTGATTGAGACAGAATGCCATAAGAATCACTCCTCTGGGGCTGGTAACCGGGCGGCGGAGTGGACGGGAGCACGGCAGTGAAACCTGGTTCAGCTAAGGGTAAGTTAGCGTGTAAGCTTTGACTCGCGCTACACAATGACATACCTTGCGTGTTCTCGTGTGAAAGGTCGACCGACATCGGCTCCTCAGCGGATTGCTGCCCTTGTAGGATGGGGCGGGCTGTACGTTGGGTAAACATCGCTGTGGTGGGATGAGGTGGTGGGCAAGATCGCGATAGATTTATAGGCTGGATGAGATGCGATGCGATGTATGCGGCAAGACGCAAGTTGAAGTATATACTCTAACCACGTAAGCTCAAAGCCGTTGTGGAGTATATGCGCTAGCCACGCAAGCTACAAGCCGTTGAGAAACATATGGGCTGACGACGACGTAAGCTACAAGCCGTGGAGGAGTATATCGGCTAACGACGTAAGCCTAAGCCGCTGAGAACTATATGCGCTAGCTGCGTAAGCTCCAAGCCGTTGAATTCAAGACATCACTGCACAAAGCGGCGGCTTACCCCTTCTCGTTTGTAGTCCGAAATGTATGAGTCAAAGCCTGTTGCCGTTGCCGAATCATTACAGCTCACTCCACAAGCAAAGTAACTCGAGTCATAATTATTTTTGAATCACCGAACATGGTACGTTATAAAAGACACACGGTACATGCTCCTACTCAACATGTTCCTTCGCCGTTTTCCCGTTACCTCTCCACTCATCATGGTTGTCGTATCCGATGGACATCATTCCCGCGATACCAAACGTCTACGGCAGCGAATCACTTATGTTAACGAGGCAGCGGAGTCTCTTAAGCGCAAGTGTTTGACCTATCGTGACAAGATTGACGTTCTTGATTTTTGTCGTGCGAATCGACATCTTTCTCAAGCGAAAGTCGCTGCCCACTTCCAAAAGCGGTTCCCTCGCCTCAATCAGTCAACGATCTCCCGGACCTTAACTCAAGAAGGAAGCATACGTCGGTATATTGCCAGACACCCAAAGCGACTAGGATTCACACGCGCTTATCAAATTCCCCTACCCAAAGTCGAACAAGCGTTGCAACGGTGAGTAGATAGCAAATATAACGGCCTCACATATCTAACAGGCGGCGCAATTTGTGGGAAGGGGCATGTCACATATGCTAAGCGAAATGCCGTTGAACTCTGAGTGGGCTGGCTAACGGATTTCAAAGAGGATATAGGACTCAAACGGATGGCTCGAAGTTAGCATACGTAGGATACATTGGAGCATACCATAAGCTGTATAAACGATTTCTGTGTTTTCTGCTTCGCTATATGTTCATTACATAACAACCGTTGTGACAAACCTCCTTTCTCTTCCCTTGCTGTAGTATCGTACGATGTATATAGGCACTTGTTGAAATGAAAATTGTGATACCCTACAATACACAGTGGTGTGATACGAGGAGCTGTCAGATAGCGAGGCGTTAAGTCAATCCGCAATAATACCTAAGGTCGACTAGTCCGCCAAACCCGCTAACTGAAAGGGTTTAGTCTAGTGCTAGACCTGTGGGTTAAACCCGCGCAGGTTTCCCGAGAAACACTACATAGCGTGCGTGTAAATGAGCCTAGTCGGTCCGGCACCGACAATTAAGAGCTTACGGGCGAGTGGATCAGACCAGTACCGAGAGTATGAACCTGATATTAAACGCCGTGAAAGATGGAGGTCTGAACAAGGTGGGTAAAGTCGCGCACCTTGCTAACTGATAGGGCGATGTGGCGCAGACATAGTCTCATGTAAGCATGATCGGGGCCAGCCACACAGAGTTTGCTATCGCCGAGATTGATCGGTGTGGTTTACCCGATCTTGGTCTATTTGGGACCGGTATTTTTGCCGGCGTTTGTTTTCAAATGTGCCTTTAAACATTTCGGTCAAGCCAAACGTTAAAGTCTTCGGATAGAGAATCCTCAATCGACCGAAAGCTAGAGGTCTACTCGCGTAACTTCGCGCTGAAGTGATGTATATAAGTAATCAATTTATTCATTCATTCATTCATTCATTCATTCATTCATGTATTTACAGTAGTCGGAATTCATTCAGTTACAAGCAAAAAGACGCAAACTCAGTACATTACGACACGGAATTCAAGCAGAAACGAGCAAAAAACTTATACACAGAGCCTTCGGTGAGGATCGCACATTCTATGTTAGGGTGGTTAGCGATTTCAGACCACGATTCGACGACAAACACACCTTAGACAAACATATCGTCGTCGGACATTTCACCAGTCGACTCCTCGTCCGGTTCGTCAAAAACTTGTTCGATGTTGAGATTCTCGAGCTGGTCGAGCACACCTCGCAGGAGGTCAGGGCTATCGTCAACAGACACAGTGTCCTCGTTGCTTCTCTGCGCGATGAATTCGATAGCCTCGTACAACGAATGCATGCTGATGAAGGTCGCCGACCCCCAGCTAAGCAACGTGCGAACCCGTTCGATGAACATGCGAAGCTGGTAGACACCTATGAAACGTCCTTGCCGCCGGTTACGACGCGCACGAGCTGCATCTGCGCAGTTTTCGATGGTGCGAGCAGCAATTAGGTTGCCGCATCTCCGACACTGGAAGCGAGTGATAGAGCGACGGCCGCGAAACAGGATCTCTTGACGCATAGTACGGGGCATCATAGTGCTGCTGAGTACTGTGAGTTGTTGACAAATGTATCGTTCGAAAAGAATGAAACGTACGAATATCAGTGGATAACGAGTTCAGAAAAGAGGATGGGGGGCAAGAAGGGCAAGACCAAGGCCTTAAATACCTCTGGACGGTCGAGTGGACGTAATATGCGCACATACTGATATGCTTTGGCCTCGCCTGAAGGACACTGTCTCTCTTGCTTAACCACAAGCAGCATGCATGGATGTATGCGCTTGATCAGTCTGAATTTGTCACTCGACGGATAAGGTAATTACACATGATGGATGTTGTGCAATATTAGGCCGGCGCCACATGAATGTCTCAAAACGGCCGACGGCTCCAATCGACGATTACGCATGCGTTACCCCTAAGGTGTAACAATGCCGGCTTGATGGCTGACGCAGAAGGAAGTTAGGGGGATGTACCAAGGACCTGTTTCTCCTTGGAGCGCCACAGAATCATTCCGGTTAGCGGCTCATCAAGCCACAGTTGCCATTATGCTTCGTTCTTCTGCTCCGTACTGTCAACCGAATGTTCTAGCCCGTCTAAAGCCGAATAGGTATTTTCAACCCCCTTCGTCCGATCAAGTTCTGATATGCAATCATATCTGTTATTCAGCCGCCGGGTCGTTATCGCTGATAACGCTTCCCGATGACACGCATATATTCAACAAATAAACAGCCTTTGCCGCTGATTGAGTTAACGTATGCTATCTCGCCGTATGACGCACTCATTGCCTCGCCGCGCCATGACGACGCGTCGGCAAACGTACCACCTGGTTCATGTCCTCGATTAACGGTCAGACCCACATTAACATTGAGCTATATCGTTTTCACGCGCTGGAATCGCTCGCAGCTTAACGCACTATCATCTGGTATGTCCTACACGCCTTTTATTAGTAGTACGACATATTGATATTATTTGTATCTTAATGTCTACCACACGCTTGCAGTTATTTGTCTGCACGCCTTTGCTGCTTGCTGTACATACATGCCGATAGTATTACGTATGCTCCTGCAGATTTGGACTGATTCGCGTTGACACCAAAACCGTAAAATGCAACAAACCTTACTAATTTTCAAACGAGCTAGACCAAGCCGTTGATTCGGATGGACTTGTGGTACAGGGGTTTGCCGGCCATTTTTCCTACAGTTTGGGGTGTCGGTCAAAATGTGTCAGAAAAGTTTGGTTACCTTGCTGTAAATGTTAGTTTAATTGAAACGAGACGATCAAACCACGATTGTGGTCAACATCGATCACGGCTAGCACATACGTGAGTTGTAACTACGGCTCGCAGCAAACAATGACGCGTGCCGGATATGTGGTTGGGTTTAAGCTCTACAAGCTCTGGCCGCTCAATAGTAGTACTAACTGCTTGAAGATGTTGAATTTTCCAATATAACTCGGCTGACACTTAATCAGCTGCCGGCCGCGGCTGACGCATACACTCACGTATGCGCACCACCCACAAATGTTTGTGGGGGGAAATGACTCGACGAAGACCAGAATTGCACGAGAAAATTCTACGCAAAGTGGTGCGTGCCGCGGCTGACGCATACACCCACGTATGCGCACCATCCACAAATATTTGTGGGGGGAAATGACTCGACGAAGACTTGGATTGTACGAGAACATTCCACGCAAAGTGGTGCGTGCCGCGGCTGACGCATACACCCACGTATGCGCACCATCCACAAACATTTGTGGAGGAAACTGACTCGAGGAGGATTGGAACTGTACGAGAACATTCTACGCAAAGTCGTTGTTGCCGCCCGATAACGTCTGTAGAAAGTATAAAAACCAGGTAGCCTGAGCGTAGTCCTCATCCTCCCACTTCTCCAACCTCCCAACTTCTCCTCAACTTAATTCTCTCTTGCTATCATGGGTCCTACCCGCCGTGGTCGTAAGTCCCTACACCCCCCGCCTGTTCGCACTCCCTTGAAAGAGCTCGACTTAAACTCGAACTCCGTCCCCCTGCCTGACACTGCACCTACCGCTCCAGCCGGTTCTCAACCGAATGCCGTCGCGGCTCGCGATTTGGCGTCAGTTCCCGGCACCCCAACTCAAGAGAACGCTGTTGTGAATTTGCCTACCCGCCCTGACACTCCGACCGGTATCAATACACCAAGTTGGAGCGCGACCGCTACCGAGTCCCATACTCCACGTGAGCGCTCTCCAGAGCGTGCTCAAGGCAAAGACAATGGAGCGCCGTCGAAAGGTTTGTTTTTCTACTAACTCCGCGCAAGCTCTGGCTGATGCTATTACAGGACCAGTGGACTCTCCTGGTAATCCATTCAGTACGTCGTCGCCCGCTACACTTACGGCAGGTACGTTGCGCGAAACAATTGAGAACACCTGCCGAATTGCAATCGTTCTCATCGCAGTTTGTGATCCCATGAATTGGCTAAATACTCCTGTAGGGCGGACCAGAGGCCCTCCTCTTGATCGCGCTATGGATGATCTGCGCTGCTCGCGTTATGGCTTATGGATCGGCAACCCTTCCGAAATCTTGAAGCATTGCTCGTGGATGAATGCTCCTGGGCGCTCCGCTATATCCACTTTGCAGTGGAATCCCGACTCGTCGAGCAGACTGGCACACGACGAAGGTGATGCCATTATCGGGTTTATAGGGACGGTCTCAGTCGACAACTTGACCGTGGGACCAGAAGGCGGTTGGCTGGTAATTTATTGGCTATTTGCTCTCGCCACGCAAACCAGCATTATTGACAGATCGTTACAGATGACTTGGGGCGACGAAGACAAGTTTTCGAAACACAAACGAGGTCTTCGTATAGTGTGCCCAGGCCCCAGGTCTAACGTTCCACTCTCCTACTGGAGCACACAGTTTGCCGGGGCTACACGCCTGATTGAAGACGGGTGCAGGGCGTCTGGTGAAACAGTGTACGATATCACGCATAGTTTTGCTAACAAACCGGACGGTTACCTTCGTATCCGTTCGCCGTTGTTCTTAGTGAGTACACATGCTTAGTGGCTATTTGGCGCGCACCATTGAGACTAACAAACTATGATATCTGTTTTTAGAAACCGCCTCCCGCTGTTCAACACGACGATTCGGACGATTCGGGATCAGATGCAGAATCAGACGCGTCTGAAGAAGGTATGTACTATATTGCCTATCTTGAAAGCGACAGCAATTGAGAGGATATTTAATACTCTGATAGCTGTGCCAGCGGATTGCCAGTTCCCGACCTGGGATGTCAAGTCGCGAGACGTGCGAGGCGCGTTTGATTATCTTATAGGAGAGGGGTATGTACCGCAAGTCCTTCAAGCCTATACCCGCAGTAATAAAATAATCCACCCGAACAACGTTACCGGAACACTCTCTGGTGCGATCGTTCTCGTAAACTGCACGCTGGAGCGAGCGCGATTTACTTCTAAGGAGGGTAAGACGGAGTTTCAGTTCTATGCTAATTTGGTCAAGGTTCAAGTTCTGAAACTCGCGCCACCGGTCAAGCTCGCCACTACCTGCAAGCGTAAGCATATTCATAGCTACGGACCGGACGATGGATCTGGATCGGATGGTCGATCTTCTGATAAACCAGCCGCGAAACGGCCCAAACTCGTCTCCGCCCTCTGACTGATTGCTGCTGAACAAGTAAATTGATCCAGATACCCCTAGTTTCGAGATCGACGAGTCTATTTCTTCCTTTCCTTTTTTGACTGATATGATTGATAAGTGATTGATGAAATTTGCCTGCGCTGTATACACGAGCGAGCTTCCTATGTTCTCTGATTGCCTTGTAATCTGTTACCTACGATGTATTTACAATGAAATGAAATAAATTGAATTGAGCCGCCGAAAGCACGCGTCCAAACATTTTTTTATGTAGGATCTAGTATATAAAACGTGAGTCTGAAGAACGTAGGCGTGAATAAGAACACAAAAAGCAGATAAAACGGGAGCAATGGACTTGCGGCGAGACCCAAGGGTATCTCAACAGATTAGATTAGATCTTGATATGAAAATTGTCACGAGACCCGGTCGGCAAGGTAATGTGCCGTCAGGCGCTCATGCATTTGACTCGTTCACTGCTTTCAACTTAACTTTCCGGAAAAGTACAGGGAGAGACTCACCCACTTCGAGGGTTTTGCTCTCAAGGACGACCCCTAGGCCACTAAAAATACCTCTTCTGACCGGGGTGACGAAGGTGATGGACGGAAGGGCATATATCGCGTTAAAAGTAGCAGATACTTAATTCGTCTATCAATCTAACCATTGGAAAGCCTCATCTCAACAGCTTACTGCGATTCTAGGGAGAGTGGGACAGACTGAATACCGGTCCAAGAATTGTAGAGCCATGCTATACAGCCTGGAGTTATTTATCCTAGTTTGAACGAATATCTGTGATTACTGCTACGTCATCTGCTACTGCTATTCGGGCTGCTGGCTCGAGCCTCAATCTGGTGTACGACTCGTTACCGCGCTCCGTAGTGCTACCTTCGGCATATCACTCTAAGGCCTTATCATCATCACATATGCCACAGTCTCTTCTGAACGCTGGACAAGGTGAGAGCATTTCTTCGGTGAAAAACGTGGCAGGCGAGTTAACGGGCGGTTGGACGTTGGCAGGGGTGCTCCATTGTTGGAATTTACTGCTGGGACTATTGGAGATACGCCCGTCTATTCATTCAACATGGTTTATTTCAATAGTTTAGCGAGGTGTGGAGGAATGCCGCCGGTCTATCTTTCGGCTGCCTTTTTATGCCGGTGTGATCTATTACCGCTCTTTCCCCTTCTAATACAGGCTAGAGACCCGATAAAAAACGTCAAAATCCGACCGAAACGCCCCGAAACGATGAGCCGGTACAGGAATAGTGTTATAGCTCTGGCCAAGATTATCTAGGAGGAGCGTGTTGATAGACTGTTCAAGGGCGTTTCGTCACTCATGGTACGCCGAGATGTTTAGGAGGATATGGTTTTTTCGGTTGATAATGAGCGTGGTTTTTAGACAATAGGTCGTTCCTCGGTGGCCCGGTCTTGGCGAGCACCGGGTACCTGTGAGTTTTCCCAAAATGATAGCCGATCAACCTCTATTTCACTAACCGTCATCTCAATTTCCTTTTTCATCACTTCTTCCATTCTGCCAGTTTACCTGACAGTATCCAAGCTCAACAATAGGTCCCATCACCAAACCAATACTCGCCCAAATCACTCTCGCAGGAGCAGGAGCAGGCATTATCGCCTCCACACCAACCAAACTGATCAAGATTCGGCAACAGGCATCGAGTGTAGGTGCTTGGCAGCCGAGTGCGCGGAGTGCCGCAGAGGAGCTTTGGAGGGGGCGTGGGGTTCGTGGGCTGTAAAGGGGTGTGTCGAGGACTACGACGCGGGATATGAGTTATGGTGAGTTTGGGATGTGGTATGATGAGAGAGGTGTTGAAGAGAATGTGTATGTAGGGGCATATTTCACGAGTATCAAGGGTTGAAAAGGTTACTTACGCCCGCTCGGTCTAAACGGGGTGTTCTGAATGGTACGGCCATCTCCTAAGACGGAAAACCAATGTTGGATGGAGACCCTTTGGTCGGAGATAAAGATATCCATTCGGCTGGTCAAGACTCATGATCGCAAGGGGCATCGCCGGCGTAAGCCGTCTTTCCTACACTCCACCCTGTCGTCACACATCTAACCTTGAACATCGTGAAATTACCAATTAGACCTTCACCTTTCACCTTGACTCGATCAAAACCTGGGCCCAAAGTGTCGACTACGCTCTTCCAGACACTTAAAATCCGCGACTGTACCTTCTTCCTCGTTCGCAGCTAGGAACAACGCGATGGGCCTTGCGCTTGCTCGAGCATATCCAGGTGCTACTACGAGCCCGTATAGGATTACGTGGAGCACGATGGTGTACATGTATCGCGTTGAAGGATTGAGGCCGCTTCGGGAGGGTCTTTGGCCGACGATTGTTAGGTGAGTGCGAGTACGCGTATGGTTTTAGGTACTTATTGTGTGGGGCCAAAATTATGGGGTTCGGTAGGGTTGTACCGGTGAATATGGCAATTTGAAGTGTACAAGCTCGTAGTAGGACAGGCGCGGTAAAACCGTTATCGTAGATGCAGGTTTTCTTGGGCCGGATGTTTGCAAGTTATACACTGGAGGATGTTCTGGTAAGGATTAGTTCGCGCTATCGTAGAAACTGGATACCGGTAATGAAGGAGCAACCCCGCACTTTATATGCATTTTCTGTTGGTACACTCATAGCAACTCGGATACCCGTGTAGCTTTTGCTCGCTGTTTGAAACCTTTTCCGCGAACTTAATATACCTCATTTCAACCCTGCTTATTGAACCGCGCATGCTTATAGCTATTATAACACTTTTACAAACAGAGTACTATAATCCGAGATGATTGTTGCCTCCACAAAGCCGCATAATGAATGGTTACCCTCTCTAAGTGTCGGGAGCAGTGACTCGAGCGCATAGCTATCGGACTCCTTAACCACCTTTGGCTTAAACCCAGGCAGGCGAAACCCAATCTGCTTTTGTATCAAGGCATATACTGACAGAATGATGGTAAGTAATAATACGAGGCTTTGGTTACCACTTACTTGTCTTGTAGCCCCACATGATTACAAGTCGGACATACCGCTGTTGCGGCGTAGAAAGTGACTGGTGCTGCTTTGAAGTTTTGTTCCGGTAGTGCTGTAAGTAATGCTAGATAACTAGGGTTTCTCAAGAGTCCATTACAATAGCTGGCTTACCAGCTTCATGGACAAACCAATCAGCCAATGGGATGAGGCAGACACTGGTGTTTACCCTCGTACCGCAGCGTCCCCAGAGGTTGTCAACCTCTTCGAAGAATAATTGGGGCTGTGTCTCAGCCTGGAAGATAGGAGCTAAAAAGTATTTCATTTATGTAAGTGTTCTCGAATGCAAACTCACTTATATAAAACTTACTTTGATTCAGGTAGCGCCGCAGCGGGGCGACCATGGCGTAAACATCCATAGTATTCTGAAGGATTATGCCTTCAGCGTATCCAAGGACACCACAAGTCGAGTACCAGAGTATCTTATACTCAGCAATCGCCGTCATGTAAAGAAAGATAGCAATGGCAACGGGGAGCAAAGCTAGCATGATGTGCGATATATGATACGGCAAGCAGTGAGTACTGTGGGCGGGTGAAGACAACAGTAAGCCAAGGAAGCGGGCTCAACCTAGTCTGAGTATAGTAGAGTACGACGAACTCAGTGAGACTGCAAACACGATTTCAGCGTTGAGAGCTGCGTATGTCTCGGGAGGAATTGTTGGAGGGAGCAGGCAAAGCTCGGTGGGTTTATATACCTTGCTTAGCCCCTATGGACGTCTTATAAGGCCGAGACGCCCAAACCGATCAGTGAAATAGAAGTCTACTGATAGGTGTGTGCGCAGCTTTGGAGACACAGAGATCGTAGATAGGGGCGAGTGGGGTTGGAGCCCGTCTTATGGCCTGCCCAAGCAAGGTCCGCACATACTCTTAAGTTTAAACATAAACACTAGCTCAGTGCGCGTGACTTGGTTCATTGATATTTTGGTGAGTGTCTGCGCTGGGATCTGCGTGGCGATACTCTGTGTATGCGCCTGGAGGGCGCAACGCCACCCGTGGTCGCTTAGGTAAGCAGCCCCCACCCCTAGCCCCTCGTCCGCTAACGCAGAAAGAAGATATGTCAGTTTGTTGGGAAAAATATACCTCGGAGAATCGAATAAGATTAGTATGATCTGCTGGTGGGACGATTAAAGCCTGGATTGAGCCCGCTACGAAGATACGAACCTGAGTAGTCTATACCTGGTGTCGGCCTGTTTACACTCAATCACACGAAAGGAGCAGCTGAATGTAGCAATTCGTGCTCGTGAGGCGTATGATGGCTAATGAGGACGACGGATGATGAAGCTGAAGCTATATGGCTGCATATATCTAACTTCAAAGTCACAGTAAACCAGCGGTTGAGCCCCAGTGCCGACACGAAAGGATGGAAAAAAAAAAACCCAAGGTGAGCAGATCCGTTACACGAAACACGGGTATCCGTCCTAATCAGATGGTCAGGCCATGTCCTCAGACTGGGAATAGGACTTTTCACGGCGAGAGCTAGCGCTTCTAGATAGTATGCATATACTTAATGTATGAGCAAACAATTGGTAGGAAGTTCACTACTCACAGCTCGTTGAAAACGCTCTCAGAACATGTATACCAAAACCCGTTGTAAATATCCGTACCAGCAAAGGCACTTAGGATCGGCACATACAACCAGTATTGGCTGCGGAAGTTTTGCGCTGCTAGGAAAAAACGTCGCTTAAGTTCGAACTCTCGTTCCCCTTCGTATAAAGAGCTAATCTAACCTGGCACGAAAACTTCGCACCCGAACTACTGATCATCTGGAATACACTTGTCAGCTTACAGCGCTTTGCAAAAGTACTTGCCGGTTCGGATTTCAAGCGCTCAAGCCGGAAGCAAACCCGAGAGAGGTTCACAGGAGAAAACCAGGTATGGCGCAATGGATTCGGGCTCAATAAGCTTGGTATATGCATGTTCTTGGTCGCTGAAACAGCGCGAACCGGTCTATGTATATATCATGAGAAAATACGATGATGAAAAAAGGGCACCTCCAAACACAAAATCGCGTTTTCCACGACGGATCGAGGCTCTAAGCTCATTTTAGGCTATCATGTGCAATGTCAGGCTTGTAAGATCCCATAAGATGCAGTTTTATGTGGATGGAACGTCAATTTGAACAAATTACCGATGGCTTGCAAATGGGGGGCTAAGTGGTAATTTCTATCTCGGGTGATTGAGCTTCAATCCTTGCGAAAAGGGTTTGAATCGAGCTGAGTGAGGTCATACAGTGGGTGACTCCCCGTGGCGGTGAGATGGCCAGTTGGCCAGATGGACAGTGGTCAGATTTCGGATACTTGTTTCCGACCCGTAATCTGGCCGATCCCTGTGCGATGGGTTTCCCGCAGGCGAGATGTTGGTCAGACCTTGGTCAGAGTTACAGCTCGCGATACTTACAACAGTATCACGATTTCAGCACTCCATAGGTACTTTATACTTGAAAATGTGTAAAACTATCTCAGATTAGGCAGGGATGTTATTTGCCGCAACCATCGCCAAAATTTGTTTCATTTCTATCGCACTTAAGTTCACAAACATCACCTAAGATGATTTGAAGGATACTGTCGATGATTCAAACATATTTGGTTAGTAGAGCCATCAGGTCGATGAATGTGTATGTCTGGCTCAATAATCGGTACATATATGCGTCAAAATCAGGCGGTTTGCGATGCACAAACGCGAAGCAAGGTAGACTGCAGTTGTTCAAAAGTAGACCCTGAGCGTCTGGCCACCATCTGGCCATCTGTGGAGGGGGTACCCCCCCCCTCCACAGATGGCCAGACGCGGTCAGCCGTGGTCAGATGGGAAAATCTGACCAGACCCCCTTGAATCAATTTTGATCGGGTGAGCCTGGTTTCCGTGGAACGTCTCTACATCCGGGTGACTGACCAGCATTTATCTGACCAACTGGCCATCTCACCGCCACGGGGAGTCACCCAGTACATTCTCAAGCTTTTAACTGTCTCAAAAGCTCAATTCGTTACGGAAAACACGATTTTGTGTTTGGAGGTGCCCTTTTTTCATCATCGTATTTTCTCATGATATATACATAGACCGGTTCGCGCTGTTTCAGCGACCAAGAACATGCATATACCAAGCTTATTGAGCCCGAATCCATTGCGCCATACCTGGTTTTCTCCTGTGAACCTCTCTTGGGTTTGCTTCCGGCTTGAGCGCTTGAAATCCGAACCGGCAAGTACTTTTGCAAAGCGCTGTAATGTTGATTGTCGCAGCCATATGCCGACGCTCAGTTTGATTGTTTATGTTGACCGGCTTTATCAAGTCAAATTTCCGTGAATTGGGTTGCCAATAACCACTGTATCATACACCATTTCTCTGAACATTCGGGCGGGTTAGGACTTCCAAGTTTTACCAAGCCACAGCCCTAAGGTTACTAGAGTGAATTGTGAGTTTAGGCATCGACGAGTGGTAAATCAGCTATTTTCACTTACGTAGTACCGGAGGGAGCACCACTAACGTCCGCAACGGCATGTGACTTGAGGGATGCGCTAAGGGAGGCAGGAGTAACTTGACCGTAGCTGCCGAGAGCAACGGCAAGGATACCTGCGACCTGGGGAGTGGCCATCGAGGTTCCAGAGATAGTGTTAGTGGCCGTGTTGCTGCCGATCCACGCGCTGAGAACGTTGACACCAAGAGCCCAAACATCGAGAACAGCTAAGTGCATACCAGTGTCAGCGAAAGAATTGAAAAAAGGGTAAATGAGATAAACTGACGTCCGTAGTTAGAGAACGACGCCTTTCTCTTCGAGCTGTCGATTGCACCGATGGTATTGGCAGCCGCAACTCGAGCCGGCGAGGTATTGGCGGCGTTGACATTGCTGTTTCCGGCAGCGATGGTGAAGTGAACACCCCTGGAGATTCCATTCGAAACCGCGCTGTCAATAGCCGGGTCGGCTCCACCGCCAAGTGACATAGTTGCGACTGTTGAATCTCATGTCAGCCTAATAAGCTGTAGCGCATACATGTACTGCATACCGCTTGGTTTTCCGCTAGCAATAGCCTGATTTACAGCGTAGTTGACACCGGCAATGATGTCTGAAGAAGCGCACGAGCCAGAGTCGGAGCAGACCTTGACGGCAATAATGTTTGCGCCGGTTGCAAGACCATAGCCTGAGCCAGCGGCAGTACCGGCAGTGTCTGTTATCTCCAATTAGTAAGAGTAGCAGCGGAGGTGGGTTTACTAGGGCGTACGAGTTCCGTGGCCGTTTCCGTCCCTGCTTTGATAGCCTCCGTAAGTGGCACCCCATGAAGCACGTCCACCGAAAGCGGAATGGGTGGTAAGGATGCCGGTGTCGATACCATAAATATTGGTACCGGCCCCATTGCCAATGCGACGACGGAACTCGGGCTCTTGAAGATCGACGGCACGGGCAGCAAGTTTTTCCTCGCCATCAAAGTATTCAATTGTATAAATAGTGTCGCTGAATCAAACAACAATGTGAGCTAGATTGTTTGAGCCAATGTGATAAATGACATACGCTTGAACGTATTCAACGTCCGCAGAGCGACGGATATAGTCAAGAATTGGTCCTTTCAAGATGCCAGCATAACCGTGCAAGACATTATCGTACTGATACATTTACAGATGTTCGTTAATTCTCATTTACTAAACTAGTTATGGTCACTCACCTTATAAGTTACCTTCGAGTCGAGATTGCCAATCGCCTCGAGCAGACGAGTAATATGCGATTCCTTCGATACACCATCCTTTAGTTTGATAATGTATGAATCGGCCTTGGTTGGGCCAGCGAGTTTAGTGATAGGAATTGCGGCAGGAGCAGCGAACGTTGGAACCACTAGAAGAGCGGCGGCGGCGAGAAAAGATTTCATGGTGGTGTATGGTTAAGAGCGAGTCGTAGAGACCTATGGGTTCAGAGCACTGGTGGATAGCAGAAAGTGCTGTGTAAAAGTTGACTAGCACGGAGGGCGCTTTATACCAGCAGAATTATCCTTCCGGACGGGTGTCTCGTTCGACTCCGCGCGACATTTGCTTAGCTGGAATGGCTCAGTTAGCATGCGTTGTTGACAAAAGTCCCTGTATAGGTCTGAACATGAGGCCTCGAAGGCGCCAAGTCTCGATACTGTATGGCGGAGGAAGGGGGCCATAGAGCGCACCTTGTGGTAAACTCGCTGAGGCAAACCACAGGACCCGCATGGTTTTACTGCCAGGAAAGCCTCAAAGAGGTAGCCAAGCTATTCATAATGGCTAGGTCAGCGTGTACGGTGGGAGGTCACAGCCTCTCTAGATGGATTGTACTCTTGCTGTGCGTCAATTACTTGATCTGCAAGAGGGACTACAACAATTCATGTGGTGGTAGAGCACCTGATAAGGAAGAAGCGTGCAGTGTTGCATGGGGGTTCCTACTAGTGGGTTGGTGACTGGGCGAGATAGTTGAAGCGAAGCTTGGCGTTCTCGCTTCTCCGAGTTTAGAGCACATGGGCGGACATTATCAGATTTAGCCAAGCCATGCACTAGTTGTCTCTGGGGTTGGTCGTGGGATTACTGAAATGGATTTAATACGCATCAAGCTGAGAGGAGTGCAAATGCATGCTTTGATATTCTACTATCGTGGACCAGAAGAAACAACGAGGAAAGTTGGGCCACGTGACTATCCTGGTCGCGATTCGCGAAATCTTGATTATCGTGTTTTGTTTGGTGCACGAAGAGTATCAATTTACAATAACTACCGAGTACAGGTTAAGGTACGGTAAGCCAAATATCGAACGTTTGTTTACCAAGCTACGGCTTTGAGGTTGCTAGATCAAGAATAGCGTTAGACGCTAGAATATATGCGATGTGACTTTATACTCACGTAGTGTTAGCTGGGGCGCCAATTACAACCGGCTGAGCGTGGGACTTAAGAGATTCACTAAGCTCGGCTGGAGTGACCTGACCAAACTCGCTAAGGGCGACGGCAAGAATACCGGCAACCTGAGGAGTGGCCATCGAGGTTCCGGAGATGGTGTTGGTGGCTGTGTCGCTCCCAATCCACGCGCTGAGAACGTTGACGCCAAGCGCCCAGACGTCGACGATAGCTGTAAGACCAGTTTATATCAATACCAATGGAAGAAATAGCTATATAAAAATCAACTCACGACCGAAGTTGGAGAATGACGCCTTCTTGTTAGAGCTATCGACCGCACCAATCGTGTTGGCGGCTTTGACATGAGCGGGAGAGGAGGTGGCAGCGTCCGCGTTTTCATTACCGGCAGCAACAGTGAAGTGTATGCCTTGTTGAATGGCTTTTTCAACGGCTTGGTCGATGGCCGGGTCGACGTCACCACCAAGCGACATAGTCGCAACTGTTGTAAAAAAATAAATTAGCTAAGAAGGACGTGAAGGACAGAAGAGTAGCTTACTGGTAGGATTTTTGCTCCCGGCACTCTGCTTCGCGACGTAATCAACACCACCAATTATATCCGAGGAGGCGCATTCGCCGGCATCAGAGCAGACCTTGACGGCAATTATATTCGCATCGGTGGCAAGACCAAAGCCAGTGCCGGCAGCGGTACCAGCAGTGTCTATGAGAGCGTAGCTGAATAAATTTCGAGATTTTTGAAAAGGCGAACTCCTTACGAGTTCCGTGACCATTTCCGTCGGCGTCTGCGTAACCTCCAAACGTTGCGCCCCACTTGGCTCGTCCGCCGAAGCAAGTGTGGGTGGTAAGAATACCAGTGTCGATGCCGTAGATATCGACGCCTTCGCCGGTCCCGTTAGTAGCGCGGCGACTGAGATCAGACTCTTGAAGATCTATAGCACGAGCAGCAAGCTTCTCATCACCCTCAAAGTAGTCAACCTTATAGATAGTATCACTATATCGAACAATGAGCTGGATTATCAAGGAAGACTTAGTGAGCAACTTACGCTTGAACCCATTCGACGTCCGGTGAGCGACGAATGTAGTCGAGAATTGGCCCTTTAAAACTACCAGCGTAAACCTCAGGCATGACGCTATTGTACTGGAAAATTCATAGACACTCGTTAATTCTGACTACTATATCGATTATTACAGCTAAGCCTACCTCGTAAGTAACCTTCGAGTCAGAGGCGTCGGCGCTGGCGCCAATCTCCTGAAGCAGGCGAGCAATATGCGAGTCCTTTGATGCGCCATCCTTCAGTTTGATGATATAAGAGTCGGCTTTAGCAGGGCCGGCGAGCTTGGTGACAGGGATTGCAGCAGGAACGGCAAAGGCCGGAACGGCGAGGATGGCTGCAATGGCGACGAAAGACTTCATAGTTGCGTATGATTGAATTGATAGACTCAAGTGAGTAGTCGGTGGGGACGAGTATTGTGAGGAAATTGACTAACCTAGAGCACATTTTATATCCGTGCCGAGTCGTAGCATCGCACGAGTACCGCGCTCAAGCCCATACGACACTGTTCCGCTGCAATAGTATGAGTCGCATGCGCCTTTGATGCCATCGCGCCACAGTGTTGTTCACGAGGTATTTCGAAGACGCCAAGCGTAATGCTGAACATTAACGGAAAAGCGCCATTCAATGCACCTTGTGGTAGCTTTCCGAAGCAAACGGACAAAACGTAGCTGGTTGCAGACCTCAACCAAACACATATATCTCTTTACTAATGGGATTTAGTGGGTATAACGACTAAGATATCCACCAAAAACTGGCCACCACGTATCTGGAAGCTCGCAGTCTTAGGAAAGGCATTTACCTCGGTGGTGGGAGTTGTCTAATCAAAGATGAGGGTATCAACAGTGGCGTAGGATGGTTCAAAGAAGCTCGCACTATCGCAGCCAGTTATCCGCATGCTGGCCGGCGATTAGACAAAGCGATCGAAGTTAGGCTTGGCGTTGTAGCTTCCTTGAAGTCTGGAGCACATGGGCGTGATCGGACGCAGTCAGACATATCTCCTAGCAACGGTCTGCGGGTATTGGAAAGAATCCGGACGCTGCTAGAAAATGTATGGTGAGTGGAGAGAGAGACCCTTGTGGTCGAAGTAAGGTCGGCGTTGTGGTGGAACTTTAAAAGTTTGGTCACATGATATGATATCATCTCACACTAGTATTTTTTGTTCACAACTTGAATTTCAGCAGGTATAAAATACACAACTTTTGGGTCTATCCAAACGAAGCGCAAATGCTCGTTTACCAGACCGCGGCCTTGAGGTTGCTATAGTGGTAATAAGATTAGAATTCTAATTATATGCTGTACATGGCTGGACTTTACTCACGTGGTACCAGAGGGAGCGCCAGTAACGACGGCCTGAGCATGGGATTTGAGGGATGCGCTGAGCGAAGCGGGGCTGACCGAGCCGTACTCGCCGAGAGCGACAGCGAGGATACCAGCAACGCGAGGAGTGGCCATCGAGGTTCCAGAGATGGTGTTGGTGGCCGTGGTGCTGCCGATCCACGCGCTGAGAACGTTGACGCCGAGCGCCCAGACATCGACGACGGCTGGATACAGATATGGAGACGTTGAGTGTGCGCTCTATAGTTCGAATTGTAGCACTTACAGCCGTAGTTGGAGAACGACGCCTTCTTGTTCGAGCTATCGATCGCACCAATAGTGTTTGCAGCGGCAACGCGGGCGGGAGATGTGGTTCCAGCGTCAACGTTGCTGTTTCCGGCGGCGATAGTGAAGTGCATGCCCTTGTTAATCGCGCTGGAGACAGCACTGTCAATAGCGCTGTCGGCTCCACCGCCAAGCGACATCGTTGCGACTGAGAATAAATTAATTAGTCACAGATCTTGTGTACTAATTCGCACATACCGGTCGGACCAGAGGCCTTCGAGGCAGCATAGTTGACGCCAGCAACAATGTCGGACGAAGCACACGAACCGGAATCGGAGCAAACCTTGACAGCAATAATCTTAGCAGAGGTCGCAACGCCGTATGTCGTGCCAACGGCGGTACCGGCGGTGTCTGGTATCATTCATAGTGAACGGGAGCGAAATAAAGGAGCTTTAAGAGCACATACGGGTTCCATGACCATTTCCGTCCGCGCTGGCATAACCTCCGTAGGTTGCGCCCCAGGAGGCACGTCCACCAAAGGTCTGGTGGGCAGTGTAAATACCCGTATCAATTCCAAACACGGTCACGCCTGCTCCACCGCTAGCACGACGGAGGAGGCTAGACTCCTCATCGGACACCTCACGGGTTGCAAGAGACTCGTCGCCCTCGAAGTACTCGATCTGGTAGATGGTATCACTAGATGAAAGGATTTTGTTAGGAGACTCGTAGATGGCGCAGTAACATAGGACTTACGCCTGAACGTATTCGACATCGGAAGAGCGACGGATGAAGTCGAGGATAGGTCCCTTGAAAGTACCAGCGTAGCCATGGAAGACCTCCTCGTACTGCACATAGGACAATGTTCGTCAGGGACTATTACAGTGCTAACAAGGAATTTTCTCACTTTGTAGGTGACCTTGGAGTCGAGACTACCAATAGCCGCCAACAACCGAGCAATGTGCGAGTCTTTTGATACACCATCCTTGAGCTTGATGATGTACGAGTCGGCCTTGGTAGGGCCAGCGTACTTGGTGACGGGGAGTGCGGTGGGGGCAGCAAAAACTGGCGCAACGAGGGCGGCAGCAGCAGCGATGGTAGCGAAAGACTTCATGTTGAAGGAAGTGTAAATGTAGCCGGGTATAAGTGTGACCAAGTGAGCAGTCGGAATGAACGAGTGCTGTGAAGACCATGGCCTAATTGCCGAGACGTTTTATAGGCTACAAGTTAGTACAAACGGGAACCCTCGCGGTTCAAACCATGCTTGCCGTACCTGCTGAGCATACGACTGTTCAGATACGAAAGTAATCCGGGATAATCAAGAAGAGCTAACCTTGGCAGTACCTCGTGGTAGATTCATCTGTGCAGCAAGCTGCCTTCCTCACGTGTCCATACCGTACTCCGATTAAGCTTACAATATTGGATGACACAGGCTTAATCAAGTCTTGGTATATATAAATAGCGCCGAAGGCTTGTGCCGATGCGCTTCGTCCTTGGTTCGCATCACCCAGATGGAGAAATTGACTAGTCGAAGCAACTCGGTTCTTGAAACGAAGCACATGGCGACTTGGAGAGTATCGGAATGGTAGCATACGAGCCCACACGCTTGGGGTTCTTTGTGTGCTAGCAGAACAAGAGACCGCCTCGGTTAAGCAGCTTTATCAAGACCTGGGCTTGGCATTTTCGCTTCGTTTGGATGGAGCATACGGTTGCGTTGAGTGCCCAGATAAGTTACAATTAGACCATCTAGTGAGTGAATCGATATTCAAGTCGGCGCAATACATTGGTGATGAGGTTATGGTTACAATCGCTAGAAATCACTCTAAGGTTGGAGAGTGTGGTCGGGAACACGGGACCAAGCTGAGAATTAGCCGCCGAGCGTTATCGTCCCTGAGCTGACGTCAGCGATCCTCACGCCACCCGTTCCTCGCCCAATCAACCACCTCCCCACCACCTCAAGCCGCTTCTTCGCTAAAGCTTAACCATAAAGCTCTAGCGCTGAAGGGCTGCTCTAATATGTTCAAGGGCGCAGGTAATTAGCTTCTCCATTTATTCGGTCACGAAATTAATGTGGTCCGCTCGCGTCAACATCAGCATGGTTCAGCCCTTCTGTTCCTCGGCACGTTCGTAGACAATGGGGTATGTATGCGTCTAATCGCAAAAACAGAGACACTAACTGAGTAAAAACTTTTCTAGTCACCAATGGAGGGAAAAAAGCAGGTCGCGGGCCAGATCACATTCGGCGTCGAGTGTGGTATTGTTTTTGCAACGGTTTACAGGATCCTAAACTAGACGAGTGAGTTTTCGAATATCAAAGTAAATTTTCTACTAAGCGGAGTTAGCGCTCTTAAGTGTTAGGGCCCGGGGACTTCTTGTGCGTACTATTTGCTCCCTATTGGAGATATGTTGTGAATTTCGCGCAGGCGTACCACGCACTATGGATTACGGACTGCATCAAGGTGCAACGTATCCTCCCTATGGATGGGTATATACTAGACCGTGAGCTTATCGCCATGCGAGTAAGAAAAAAAAATCGTACTAATGACATGTTCAGCAAACTACCCAGACGAGGCGCTCGACATCATTCTATCAAGCCCAAAAAGACGATTACGACCTCTGGGGCCAGATTCATCCTTCTCATCCAGCATTCGCACCCCAAGTTCTATCCGCAGAAAATACAATTCAAGCACCTTCAGTTCCCCATTACAGCATCGGGACTATTCCGTCGACCACGATGTTGACCTCGAAGACGTTTTTTCTACCCCCGGACACGTCGGATACGCCAATCTTGACCCGGATTCCTCTTCTTCCCTCTCGTGGGATGTGACACCATCTTTGACTTTCGAGCAGGAAGTGGTCATTGATGAAGACGCCGACGCTGACGAAGATATTGATCAATCGCGCGTAGAAGAGTTGGTAGACACCGAAATGGGGGACGTCGAAGAAGAGAATGCAACAGATTGGCACGGGATGAAATATAGCTCAAGGTACATCAGTTCAAGCTGCTCTTTTTATGGCGAATTGACATTCCCAAAGTAATTTCCCTTGGCGAACCAGCAATACCCTCGAATTGGACGCAAACCTCGTTCTCGAAAAACTTTCTGAACTATACCCTCACGTTTTGACCGGTTCAACCACTTTCAAACCCCTCAAACATCACAACGACAAGATGTTCAATGCGACCAGAATATAGACACGGGGTCCGATAAATATACCAACCCTTTTTCGCCTATGCTTTCACGTCTCTTCTCGTTTTTATTATTCATTTTCTTATCGACTGAGATGCTAAGCAACTAATTTTCCTCTCTGATGTTCGCTTTGTAGTAGTTTGTACTAGTATTTTAGGTTTTTTCTGTGGTTATAAATAAAGCTATTGTGATGCGGTAACGCAGGCAGCTTACACTTGGGCCAACCTTTCGGGTTTCTCGCCATCGCATGAAAACCAGAACTTCGTGTTTTAATTGAAGAATAGTAATGTACATTAAGAAAAGGCTAAATTATAATACACTTAAGAAAGAACTTCGTTGTTTCATTAATTCATGTTGCGGCTCAACCTTTAAGTCAAGACTGTATCAATCACATGGACAACACCAGACTTGTGAGCAACGTCGCTTCTCAAAATGCGGGCGCGAGTCTGATTGCAGTTGACGTAGTTAAAACCGTTTTCGCTCGTAAAGTTGATCGGAGCGCCAGAAGCAGCCTGGACGTTAGACGTATTGCCGAGCTGAGGCGAGTAGATGACGTTGCCGTTGATCACCTATTACAAGAGGATGAGCAACAGGTGGTCCAGCTCGGTGTGACAAGGCTTACATGATTGTTGAGGATGCTAGTGAGCTGGTCGTCAGTGAGATTAGCGGTGGTCGAATTGATATTGTTGAACGCATCATCGATAGGTGCGAAAACCTAGACCATAAGCCTATTCAATGTCCGAACACGCAAGCCTAGACTTCACACTGGCTTACGGTAGTCTTAGGAGCATTATTCAGGTTCTCGAGCTGCCCAACCTTTTGCAACGACCCACCAAGCCCGGCAAATCCACCAGGGGCACGTCCAACAAGACTGCTCGACAAAACGGCTTTCAGATCGCCTGGAGGGGTCAAAACGGTGTCGACAACGTGAATAATGAGGTTTTGATACGTCGTAGTATTGGTGACTGTGGCGTTCCCGGTCGTACGACGAACGACAAGACTGTTTCCATCAGGAGTTTGTTCGAGCACCTGTGATGATTTGAGTCACACCAAAAACGAACAAAGGGGAGAAATGCTTCACCTGAACCTGAGGTGAACCTCCGAGGTTGACATAAGTATCGTTGGTGAGAAGCGTGTTTACAATCGAATGAGAACGGGCGGGTGCGACTAAGTTGGCTGGGAAAGATCCGTCGGCGACATGGTAGTCGAGAATGGGGCCGATGGCGCTGGTGTCATTGCCCATTGTTGACACAATGGGGTCTAGAGCCTACCCGTCGGAATGTAATGTTAGTAACAAGCGAAAACGCAAACCGATTCGATTAAGAACGTACAGCATTGCTAGGAGCAAAAACGGTGTGGTTCCCGTTCGATAATGCAGAAGCAAACTGTTGGCCTTGTTGAGTTCCAGCGTAACGTGTGAGAATGGTGCTGAGAGTTGTCAAATTCGCTTGGTTGAGTGCATTCGTAATGTTGGCGAAAGGATTGGGGTCCTGTCGCGGTTGGATCGGTGTGGCCGTAGCCGACGAAGCGAGAAGAATAGCGACAAAGGATTTAAACTGCATTATACGAATAATAAAGGAGTTATCACTAGAATTGAGTCGGGCTTATGTTGAAAAGCTGCGGGAGACTCGCGAACAGGACAGAGATGGGTATTGACGAGGTGCCTCGTGGGATTTATATGAGCAGGCGAACGTCAGACGTGCGTAGCTCAATGACGTCCTTTACATTATTAATTCCTGCGGAGATGGAGGTACGAGAGCCATGACGGGGCCGAGAGCGGATCGCATGTGGTCGATGCGAGGTCGATGGAGTGTTGGTGGAGCAATGCCTGATCACGAGCTGCTGCGCCTCGGCAAATCGAAGAGCCAGACTTGGAACGAAGCAGTTTTGTATCTTGTGAAATATCGTTTATCGGCAAAGAAGGATCGAATAGTCCAGTTAGATATCGATTGGGATATATCAATATTGTCTAGGCATCACGATACTATGAGATGCAGGGGAGAAACCGATCTAAGCTGAGTTCTCGAACATAACTTGGCCAAGGATGACGCAAGGGCCGGAGTTCTATGGAAAAGTAAAAGTCTTCGTCATTGGAGCAAGCTTAATCCCAGCAGCAAAATAGGGTAATATGCCTCAAGTGATAGAGACCAACGCAACGGCATGCATTCCACTTGAGGACGTGAATGAGGTAGCGTCAAATTTGCAGATCGGGGTCACGTGAGAGTTCCCACAGCTCGGCGATGATGAGGCCGGCTGCCGAACAAGTTTCCCAATTCGTTATTCGCCGTTTGTGCTATAAAATGAACCAAATAATCAGTACAAGTCAAGCCGGCAGGGAACCACTGCTCAATCCCGTCTCTAAAGCAGAGTTTTGGGGCTTTGGACAGTGAGACGCCTGCGGACTTTGATTTTATCACTTGTTTAGATTCTTGCAATGTGTGCGGGGAACTACTTGCGCGATACGATACTGGACCGCTCGGCGGCTTGCAAGGTTGTGCACCACAGGCGGTGACTATTTATAATTGGCCGTCGGCACTTAACTACCCAAGTGTCTAAAAAGGAGTTGGATTGTACATCTGTGAGTAGCCCTTCTGCCAATTGACTCAAACCTGGCAAGCGGTCTCAAAGTTTGGATAATAATATCAGTCTACAAGATGGTACGTTATTGCTAACTTCAAAACACAATCCAAAAAATCGCGCAGCTAAACACCCTAGGTGGCCTAACAATATCGTTTAAGCAACTAGGCTGACTCGAAGACCCAAACAGGACGATTAGTTACACGGAGTAAGCCATATCTTTGACTCCAGAAGGTCATCCAAGAAGCCAACCGAAGAAAACGTTTAGGTAAATCGTATTGTATAGACCCTATTTGAGCATTTGGGTAGGCTAGAAGTCCTGGATATGACCCTCGGGCTTACGGAGCAAGCGGCATTTGTGACTGGGGATCATCGTTTAGGCATGATGAGCCATCTAAACAACCTCGGTATCTTAATCAACTAGGTCAAAAATCAGGTGAGAGCCACTCGAGAATTGCTCATTCTAAGCACTCCATACGCAAGTTGTCGCTTCTTCTGCAATCTCCACAACAATTCCCTATAAATGCGGAAATTGAACGCATATATTGTTGATATATACTCGCAACGCTACATATTCGACATAGACTGGTATTCTAGCCTTTAGGTGACCATCAGAATGAGGGCTAGGAGACACTCCGCTTACCTAAGCTCCGGGTGGCGTTCCGACTTCCAGCATAGTATGCAGAGTTCCGCCACTTGGATTCCAGTGCAGGCACTACTGCGAGTTCAAAGCTTCAAGTGCTGCGCGTTGAGTTAGTAGTTCTGGTTGGGTTCTAGAGTGCATGCGGACTTTGTTTAGGCAAGCCGTGAAGCGAGTTCTCACATCACTAGCTCCTATCTGTCATCTCCGTGTCTCCCTAGCCCCGTGCTCAGGGGCTGAACAAGGTATATAAGCCCTCCCATTCTTGCGTGCTTCACCAACGACTCCTCTCGACATTGAAAAGATCATACTCGCACTCGAACCGGCTTTTACTACTCTATCGTAGTTATGATGTTGGGCCGATGCTTTTTGCTTCGCGTATCCTTGCTATTGCTGATTATCATCATGTTCTCCGCTTCTATGTTGGTACTCCCCGTATCGTAAGCAGCTATTCGCACCTTTATCCTTGTCCTGGCTTGCTAATACGAGTATCATCGCTTTAACTCGCACGTTTTTATAGATACTCGACTTTGTACCATCACATACGACAGGGGCTCGGTCGATCGCGTCCTCCTACTGACGCCTCTGTTCCCAGCCCGCCCCCGCATCATTCGCCACCCCCGCATCATTCACCGCCATCGCCCCCCGTCTCTCGAACACAGGGCGGGATTATCCTACCGACAAGGGCTCGTATAACCACGAAGGATAACCCTGCCGAGCCCGAGCCTGCATATCATCGAATCGTGGGTCGGTCATGTAGAGCGGGCGAAGAGATCGAGCTGCCCGAACCCTTGGTTTCCTTTCGCTCCTGGCTAAGAAGACTGTCTGACTTCGGCGTAGTTCGACGGCTAATTCGTCTGTACATGCTTTTCGACTCTCTGGTAGTTCTTTCGGTCTTCTTGCTGCTTGGGTATACCGGAATCCGGAGCAGACGGCGGTGGGTGTACTTCATCTTTGAAGTCCGGATGCAGGTCGGCCACTCCTCGCTGGAACGTAGCGTGAGGTTCAGGGACCCGCTGAAGCTTGAGTGTCCGCTCGAGTCCCGATATCACCAGGAGCTAAATATGTATTCTCGGCTGTACAGTATGATTCATTCGGCCAAGATCAAAATACAGCGTCGTTACGGTCCGAATGTTGGAATAGAGGTCCAGATAACGAGAACATGGCACCTTTACGACGTCTACAAAGTGACGACCAGAACTTCTACGGTAGAAGTAAAATGGGAACGCTACGCTGGGGGTGAGTCAGAATCGTAGGGTTTGTTCTGAGATTCTAATTAGCGTCCTTAGCCGAAAGCTTCGTGAGCGAACTAGACCTTTTGTGGGACACACCGGCGCTTGTCCTCACGCCCTCTCACGTCTCGTTCGGCGATCGGTGGAAAATATTTGTGCGCAACTGTTGGCGGGTCTCAGGTCTTATGGGTGGCTTCCTTTGTCATCTGCTCTGTCTCCTTCTCAATTTCTATGTGCTCGGGGTCTATATATAAGGCTATTGCTTTGCTCGATAATAAATTGGCGATTACTCAAAAGCGATTGTTGGGTAACTACCACTCGAGAGACTCATTAGCTATGTTCTCGTACATTAGCTCGATCAAGTTCCGGAACTATGGGTGCCCGCACTAGCGGCTGTGATGGATGGGCGGTGAGAAGAGCGAAGTAATGTTCTGGCAAGTCGGCGCACTGACATAGGCTTGGTTCGCCGAGAGTATAGACAGCGTGGCGCTGTACTAACCCTTGCGGTCAGCAATTGGTTCGAGAGGTTGGTCGATCGGCACTTAGTGAGTTCGAGTAGTTAGTTCATAAAGTCCATTGGTCTACTTACAAGCAGAGTCTATCGCGCCTAGACAACATACTGTCTAGCCCCACCACGGCGGAGTTGAATTACTGGACTCAAGAGCGGCGCTTGGCAGGCGATTGGGCTGGACTAAGAGCAAAGAAGTTATGCATTACACGCGATTTCTTACGTTTCTTTATGTTCACCGGCTACACTTTCACCATGTATGCCGCTCTTCTTCTCTTTTCTTTCCTCCTCTCGTCGTTCAGTCTCCTCTCCGGTCTCGGGTGTCGGTACATGGGGCCAAGCCTTAATCTGACAATAAATTAACGATTCAAAAAAAAAAGAAGTATGCCGCTTCATATCTCTATTGACGCACATCTAACGTTATTCGTCATCGTACACTACCTATTATACTAGTATAAGTTGACCCTCCGGATGCCACGCCCACTCATCCACCGCCGATTTATGCCAATCTCTGGCTAGCTGAGCTGGATTGACGCTGCTCGGATGCCTGGTCCAGCCAACATCCTTTCATCCCTAGTCGTCTCAAGGTTCCCAGTCTACGAGTCTTCTTGACCATAGATGGGATATATCTTCTTATATATGTGTAATGAGTACAGCTTGACTGTATAAGGTGTTGCTTCGTATCCCAGGAGATATTTTCCAGATGATTTCGCCTTCCACTATAGGCGATTATCACGCATACACAGGCGTATTATATACACTTACACAGCTCCTGTACTCCTCACGCCGAGCAAGATCGGTCTACGCGTGACCGGCAGCCCTGAAAATTCAGCATTTAGCAAACGGTCAACTGTGGGTGGACGAGCCTTTCACGATCACGTGATAGTGGTCAGGGTTCAGCGAGACGGCCCGGCGGCAAAGTGGTACGAGCGTGATTTCTCGAACGTTTTTTCATAGAGTCCCCCACCACCATAAAATCCCGCCTAGTCTTTCCTTTTTCTCCTACCGTACTCGCCGCTATGACTGCCTACGACGTCGTAATAGTCGGCGCCGGCATCGCAGGTTGCGCCATCGCCCATGCGCTCGCCACCGTTCCTCACCCCTCTTCTCGTCCGCTCGAAATCGCCTTGCTGGAGCGCTCAACGGCAGAACCGGATCGGATTGTTGGGGAGCTACTTCAACCTGGTGGGATGCAAGCGCTAAAAGAACTTGGACTGGAGGATACTGTTGACGAAATTGGCGCTATACCCGTACACGGCTACGCTGTTCTCAACGCCGGACGCACCGTACACATTCCTTACCCGGACGGCGCAGAGGGTCGAAGCTTTCATCATGGCCGGTTTATTATGCGACTTCGGTCAGCGGCAGCAAAGCACTCTAACGTGCACGCTATCGAGGCTGTTGTGAGCGATCTTGTTACGGACGACAATACTGGCCGCATTACTGGTGTCAAGGCACGAAGAAAAGGCGTGGACGAGGAGGAGACAATTAGTGCTGGTTTAACGATTATTGCGGACGGGTGCTTCAGCAAGTTCCGATCTCGCGTGTTGGCGCCTGGCGCACCAAAACCGGATACTCGCTCTCATTTCGTTGGTGCAGTCTTGACCGACGCGAGGCTGCCGATTCCCCAGCATGGGACTGTTGCGTTGACCAGCAATGGGCCGGTTTTGCTATACCAGATCGAGGAGCATGACACGAGAATGCTAGTAGATGTCAAGGGAGCTACTCTACCCAAGGACCTTGCCGTACGTCTTTTCTTGCGTCCTACTACGCGAGCCAAAGCTAATGATAAACCAGTCCTATATCCGCCAAAACGTCATTCCCGAACTCCCACCAGCGCTCCGCACACCTGTCGAAGCGGCTATTTCAACCACACGTCTCCGATCGATGCCCAACTCCTTCCTCCCACCATCGCAACAGGGTCGTACCTCACACCCAGCCGGCGTTTTACTCATCGGCGATAGCTGGAATATGCGTCATCCGTTGACAGGTGGAGGGATGACCGTCGCGTTTTCGGATGTCGTTATTCTACGAAGGTTATTGAAGGAGCATCTTGAGAGTCGAGAGGGCGTGGAGAAGGAGGATATATGGGGCGATTGGGATGCTATTGCGGGCCTACTTAGGAAATGGCATTGGGAGAGGAAGTCTCTAGCGAGTACGGTGAACATCTTGAGTGTTGCGTTGTATGATCTGTTTGGAGCGAATGGTGAGTAATCTCGGCTTACACGTGAAGAAGCTCTAATAAATTGGATTCGTAGATGAAAATCTCCACGTCCTTCGTACTGGGTGCTTTAAATACTTCGAACGCGGCGGAGAATGTGTCAACGGGCCGGTATCTTTACTATCCGCGTATGTCTCCCTCGTCTTCCCCATTCCGCACTTATTAACTCGTCCTATGAGATAGTTTGGCACGTAGCCCCTCGCTCCTCATGTACCACTTCTTCTCCGTCGCATTCTACGCCATCTGGGTCATGTTCACCCACCCTCGACCGACCTCTCAAGCATACCCCGAGGATGAAGGGAGTGAGGGAGGAAGTATAACGCCGTCTGATAGTGGTGTGGATGTCGAAATTGATTCGTCTTCTCAACTACGAAAGCGTGTTGGTGTTAGCAGTACGGAGGGAGCTAGCTCAGAGGTTGCAACGCGGGTAGATAGCGAAAGAAGGAAACCAACTCTGGCAGAATACCCTGCGCTAGTCGTGAAAAGCTTCGTAGTCGTACGTCTAGTCTCTTTTATTCTCCTTACCTCCACTCACATTCAATTCGATACATAGTTCTGGACAGCATGCGTCGTATTCGGCCCCCTATTATGGAGTGAGATTCGGTGGTGGTAGATTATTTCGTTCAAAATTATCTTGTAGAACCGGGTTGGGTTGTAGCAGGGAGGATAGACGGGTGTATCTTGTTGCATTGGTTGTGTTATGGATATTTTTTGTGTTGTTTATGTTTACGTAATGGAGGTTGTGGTCTATTTGCACGTTAGTCAGTGGGTCTGAGTCGTAAGGGGTAGGAGTCGTCAGTCAAAGCGATAAGAGCGTGAAGATTGGGCGGTGTAAACTGCGAAGATATGTGCGCATCCGTACCGCATAAGTGCAGCTGAAAATAAAACAAAAACGACCCTCGCCCTTGCGGTTTGATGCGCATATAGCCAAGAAGGCTCGCACTTGCAGTACGGTAATTATACAATTAGACACACGCAAAGATGGTCCCATGCCGGCGTGCAACGTTACTTCTGCGCTATATCTTTACAGTTATACTTATGCCGAGCTTCTGTTGCACGTATACTCGACAAATATCCATCTCTCCCCCGCGTTCTGGTAACTTCAAGCGCCACATTGACACCACTCGCTCTACAATACTAGACGTATATAGATACAAAAAGACCGGAAATAAGGCCAAGATGGCTCAAATACGAACAGAACAATACACAGGTATCAAGTTTCGGTAAGTTCAACTGATAAGGGCTCGATGTCTATCAGTCATCGATATCAGTGGTGATATAAATCAGTGGTATAGCTCCTGCCAACCCTCCCGAATATCCATCCATGAGCGTTCTCAACCCCTCGTTGACTGCTCTTGCTCTTGTGGCCAGTACAATACTGGCATACAAACTATGGAACGGCTATAAATCACAACACCTGACATTGCCTCCACATCCTCAATCCTACCCTCTGATTGGACATCTCCTTTCCGTCCCTACTCGTGATGACGCGGTCGGTTTCACAGAGCTTGGAAGACAACTCAATAGTGAGTTTACCTTGATCTACTCGTCTGATGATGTCCTAAAAGATCGGCCTACCTAGGTGACATATTTCACTTGAGAGTCTTTGGAACGTTGATCGTTGTCCTCAACTCCTTGCAAGATACGATCAATTTACTCGAAAAGAAGTCAAGTATATACTCCGATCGCGTATGCCCACCAATGTTAGGTGATCCGACCTTGTAAGTTTGTCTCATACAGGCGAGTGGTCCCAAGTTACTTGGACTCATGTTCATGGTCTCGCGCGTACTACAGAATGAATTGGGCGGATAGTATTGCTCTCGTAGGCTACAATGACAGATGGAAAAGCTATCGTCGACTCATTCATCCTTGGTTGAATAAACAAGCAACGGAGTCTTTTCATGAATCCCAACAGCTGCACGCTCGGTTATTGCTCCAGCGGCTGTTGCAAGCCTCCTCTCGACTGGAATCATCTAGCGAGTTAGATGCTGAATTTTCTAGGTTAGATTTTTATTTATCGGCGAGGATGTTTGTATCAGAATTGATTTGTTTCTCAAGAACTGTCGCCTCTACAATTACCCACTCGATATATGGATACAGGATCCAGTCCTACGATGATCCATTCATGGTTGAAATGAAGATAGCAGCTGACAACGGCACTAAAGCTGCTTTACCATCTAGTAAGCTCTCTATCAGATCAGCTCACTAAATCGTTGCTTACATGACGGGATCTACTTTAGACTTCTTGGTTAATATATTTCCGGCCCTACTCTATGTACCAGGATGGTTTCCGGGAGCAAACTGGAAATACGTTGGCCGCGAGTGGAGGCGGCAGAAGGAGCATGCCATTGACACATCCTATGGGTGGACCAAAGCACAGATTGTGAGTACAACATGCTTTATTTGAAACTTGTGACATTTTACAGCTATTTTTAGGCAGCGGGAGAAGCGGAGCCCTCAATCATCGCATCTTTGCTGAACCATGGTGAACGACTTGGTCTAATGCCAGAAGAAACTGACGATTATGTGAGACAAATTGCTGCGACTCTTTTCTCAGGTTAGTCCGTTATTTCCGACCCATACGTTATTAGATCAACTTGTGGCTATCAGGGGGCACAGATACGGTGAGTGGCGTTAACTTACGCCAAAATCTATTCACAGCTAACTTATGTGCTAGACTGCAAACACGCTGATAGTTTTTGCGTTGGCCATGCTTCTTTATCCTGAAGCTCAGTCAAAAGCCCAGGATGAGATCGATGCTCTCATCGGGTTGGATCGACTCCCGACTATGGAGGATAGGACCAGATTGAAGTACGTGGATCGGTTAATTCATGAAGTTTTGAGATGGAGACCGGCCATTCCAACTGGTATTTCTTCATATGTAACTTCTATTCAGCATATAACGTCTCATGTTTTGTTTAGGCGTCCCACACGCATGTTCCGAGGATGACATTTACCAAGGGTACCGGATTCCAAAAGGAGTGATTGTGTGAGTGTATACTTATAAGCAGTCACACTACTTTAACCTAAGTGCGTTTTAGAGTTGGAAATATCTGGTAGGTTCCTAGTTTGTGACCATGGTTAAGTCGTAAATCATTTTGTATTCTACTTCAAGGGCAATCACCCGCAATGAAGCTGTATATAAGGATCCAGAGGCTTTCAATCCAGACAGGTACACTGGCTCACAAAAGAAATGCAGCACGTGACTGCTTTGGTTTGCAGCCGCCATAGCTTGCTAACGGGAACAGATGAGCCTTAACTATATTGGTGCCATATGTACATAAAAGGTCCAGCTATATGAGTGCAAATTATCAAAAAGATCCAATCACTGCGAGTGGAGGAGCAAGCCGTTAAGTACATTAAGGTGCTGCAATACATTTGGAAATTGGGTATCCCCCCAAACTTGCACTGTATTTCCTGCTGTTCTGCAGGGATTTTGTTAATTCAAAGTGCTCAATACCTTACAGGAGGGTGTAAAGTAGCTATAGAAGAGTCAATTGGACAGTTTCCATCCATTCAGACTGTGTTATAAGTGAGCATCTGTATTAACCTCTCAGGAGTCTAGTTCCCCCTGCTGTGCAGTATTGGAAGGTACTACCTAGCATACAACGCCCCATGCGCAGTCTGAAAGCTCCAATGAGTATTATATACCTGCTATGTAGCTTCTAGACTTCACTATACAGAACACAGGGGAGCATGTACTCAGGGTGCGCATATACCCTTATTTTTATTTGCATCATAGCTGCTCACTTACTCAACCAACCTGGCCAAGATTTGGCATACTTATGCGATGTATGCTAATAGTGCTACACAC
>WSTH01000073.1:0-47169 GCA_019616345.1 Ceratobasidium sp. 395 | reverse complement strand
TATGACCGGGTACGCCGTTGGGATAGCTTGATATTATAGTACTGACAGCGACACTTCCCTCAGTACTTCACCTGCGGAAAACATACCGGTGCACGATGCCTTCAAGCTGTGGAAAACTGCACACGATCACGTTATAAACGCTATCGACGAGTACGCCAACGCATGCTCGACTCTCGAATCTGCCTGCTCCCGCGCTCGCCTGTCTTTCTCGGAGGATAATAATGATTTCGACGCCACTCTCTTAACCGTTGAGATCGAGTTGCCTAGACTCGAGGCCCAAAAACGCGTGCTAGCGAACGGCATATCTAGCCTGAAAAAGGCTCGTAACCAGTCATACACGCTTGTTCCAATCAACATACTTCCTCAGTCACTTCTCCTCTCCGTATTTTCGATGCTAGTCGACTCGGAACATACAAACCAGGTGCATTTATCGAAAGACTTTATCCGCCCCCATCCCGCGCTTGCCATCTCGTGTGTGAGCACTGGCTGGCGTAGCCTAACTTTCGATAGTCCGAGTCTCTGGTCCTCAATATTTCTTCATCCGGGAGACCAGGGCGACTTACCGACCCAGTTATCGCTAGTTCGCGCCAGCAATGCGCTGTTGGATGTCCAGGTTTCATTTCCGCGAGATTATACACTCGACTGGATACCTCTTTTGCACCCAAGATTCGATCAAATACGATCGCTTAATCTCGTACTACCCAACATGGATCTCCTGCGCGCGATTTTTACTATCTGGCCGCTCGATAGTCTGGCACCGTCGCTGAAGAAGATCGCTATAAAAATCATCCAAACCACATACGACGCTCGTATTGCTGTTCCCACCGTTTTACCTCCAGGAGGGCACGAGCTATTCCTTCAGAATGTGACTAGCTTTAGCTTGCATGGCGGGTACTTTGACTGGAATAGTGCTGCGTTTCGAGGGCTGGAACACCTACAACTCGTAGGATTGGTTGGAACGCCGAGCCCAACGCTCGCCCAAATCGCGGATATACTGCGAGCCAGCCCTGGCCTGCGCACGCTCGGTTTCGGTGACATTCGAATGCAACCAGACGAATACTCGGACACTCTGCCGGTTTACTTTGAACACCTCCGCAAGCTTTCACTTATGTCGCTTGTAGAATCTGATCTATGCAGGCTTCTGCCGTTGATTTCTCCAGGCCCTAAACCGCTGACTCTACACATGAACTACGAGCTCATTCCAGGTGCTGCTGCAGAAGCTTATATTGAGTTGCTCCGTCGTTCAAACGTCGAGTCAATATACTTCCACACCCGGATCAGCCGAAACACCATGTCCGATGTCTTTTCCTCCCTTCCTCGGCTGCGGTTCTTGTATCTAAGCCGAAACAAATATCTATCGAACATTCTACATGCACTTGCAGCTCCTCTCCCCGCGTCCGTACTTGCCGAAGAAAACGAACTACCTGTGTCAACCGGCGTACCTTGTCCACTGCTACACACTATCCACATGCATGAATGCAAATTCAAAATTGACAAACTTTCCGGGAATCTCGTTACCAACCAACCGATACTTACGATCAAGTTTCAGCTCTGCGACCCTTCAAATCTCGTCGATGTTTTCTTACAACATCTCGTCGGGTTGGTATCTGGGCAGGTGTTTCTGGAAGAAGTCGAAAGCATAAAACCAATAGACGACGCTCCGTTCTATGGACTGAATCGCACAAACGCTTTTGCGATAGCTAGGCATTTCCGGGACGGTAATGCGTGGAGGGTTCTCCTTGGAGAGATACCGCCTGGTGGCTGAAACCAAGCCTAAACTGCATTCTATCATAATGTATTCTGGTTAGCTCTTATTGTATGTCCTGGCAGCCTCTGTACTGGAGTTACTAGAGTGGGAGATCCCAAATCATTTTGCGGCTCAAGATGCTAGAACGGGACGATTAGCCAAACGCATGATGTAGTTCAGTGTTAAGTAGTAGAATTGAGACAATAACACGTGAGGATCTGGTCCCACACCCGCGCATACAACTACAGTCATTGATCATGTAATGAGACACTATCACGAAATGAGACAGTGGAACTAATAGAACCTACCAAAGTATACAGATGTGTACAAAGAACGAAATGAATAGACTCTAGTCAATTGGCCCCTCCGTGCGCAAACAAGCCAAGCTGTTATCCGTTAACGTGACGTCAAGTAATTTGTATACTGTGGAGTAAATCCATTTACTTTTAACAACTGTCTCATTTCGTGATGATGGCTCATTACATGATCAATGACTGTAACTGATGAAAATAAATACCATACACAACTGCACGAAAAGCCAGCTTGGAGAAAAACCTGCAAAAAGAGCGTGTGGTCAGCAAGGAGACAAGGTCAACCTGACTGATTTTGGGGGCACGGGCGTATTTTTAAAGAATTTGTTTGGAAGGTTAACAACGGGCTGATAGCAGTGCTGTTGAGATCTATTCGAGCAATCCGTTCTTTCGTGTTAGCTCATATTGTTACGTATGTTTGATTGTTCTACAAATATAGTCTTTCAGTAGCGTACAAGATATCATTCAATAAACATAAGGCTGCGTGGTTGCGGGATGGTTCATGTGAGGCTCCTAGGAGCATTTTCCCGAAATTCAAACTCGTCCCCAGCTGGATCACTGGCTAGTATATATCTAACACCTCGATTACAATGCCTTTTGGACGTCTATTTAAGATTCACTCAATCAGGACATATTAACAGGACCGTTTTTTAGGTCTAGCTGTGCCCTTGGACTCAACTTGGTCTGAACATTCTTCTTTGACTACGTTTCGTGGACCCAGGTTTCCGTGCAGTTGTCTATTGGCGATACTCATGGGGCGAGGGGCTTACGCCTGCGCTAGCACGTGAGGGTGTGCCTACAGAGCAAGAAGATACAACGTAATTGCGTGTTGTACATTGACAAGTCAGTCGATTCGAGTCATCAATTCAGGTATAACTTGTCAGAGTCACACATTGTAACACGGTGATGTTTAGCTTGCCGAGTGACCAGAGGATGAGTATCACGTGACACGTGGCGACGACGTCCACCATGTCCCACCGTCCGCGCAAACGCGCCAAACCTGCCGCTGAGCCTACCCCTGCACTCGAACCCCCTCTTGCCGATACTCAATCTGCTGTCGACGCCTCGGCAACACCGACCCCCTCTCAAAAACCCCCTCCCAACGACCCCCTCGTCGCCCAGCTTGTTCCAGATGTCCTCAAAATGGTCGAATCCATGAACCGATTGGCGGTAATTGCAGCCAAGCTCGAACCGTCTATCCCCCGCCACAGCCTTACCATTATAGCACTCACAATTCGACAAATGCTGGTCGACTCGGTTGACACGCTCGACAAATGCATTGACGCTTCACAACCGGGCCGTAGATTCTCCTGCATTGAACGCTGCCACCTGAAGACCTATTCTCCTCCTCCCTCCTCTCCCCCAATTCCCAAACCCGTTGATCACAAATCTATTGCCACGGACACCCCTCCCCTACCCACCCCGCCACCCTCTCTTTCCAACCCTAGCCCCACTACCGTTACCAAATCTTACGCAGACGTTGCCGCAGGGAGTCTCGACCTTGCTGGCCCACCCCACCTGTGCCCCACCCGCGTCTCCGGACCCCCTTGTTCGACATCTAGACCCTCCGCCCGCAAGGGTCCTGTGGCTGTGCCCCGACCCATTCGCCTCGTCGTTCGCCACGCCAACCCTGGCGACTCCTCCTTCCCACTTGCCTACCTCTTTGCCAATGGCCCCTCTGAACCGTACCACCGACTCCGCACCGCTATGCGCCATTCCCCTGACACCAAAAATACCCCGCTGCTTGGTTTCCATCGGAACCGACGAAACAACGCTGTTGTTTCCCTCCCGCACGACACTCCAGAGCGTGTGGTTGACGCCGTCACCGATCTTATCAAGACTGATCTCTGCACTGCCCCTGATTTCCCTCGCCCCTCTCCTCTCCTGGTCACCCGTGATGTACCATGGGCCAAGCTCATGGTGTCCAGCGTACCAACCCGTTACGCCCAGGGCTCTCGCACCTACTCGGAAGAGGAGGTGAAGAAGTCCTTCCTCCTCAATCCTACCATCCAGACCCTCAAGATCACACGCGCCCCAAGATGGGTGCGCAACCCTGCTTCCATCACTGGCATGCATTCGTCTTTCACTTTCTCATTCGAAGACCCCGATGGTTCGTTGGCCCGGTCACTAGCTAAGTCCCATCTATTTGTGTTAGGCGAGCCGGTTCACCTCAAGCGTTGGATCGACAACCCCTTGGCCAAGCGCGATGTATCGCAGAAGACGGGTCTCTCCAGGCCTGCCCTTAGGATGCCACCCGCAGACGGAATGGAGGAATAAGGGCCGCCTCGCTTCTGCGGGGTCGTGTGTATGTGTTCTGTGTTTTTGGCGCCTAATTAGTTTGTCTTTGCCTTGGCTAGCGCTTTTACCTGTTTTGTTTCCGTTCTACCCTGGCTTTTGCCGCTACCGATCGTCCTCTTTTCTACGCCTACTCCCCTTTGTCTTTCTGTATACGCCTTCCTTTTGACCTGTGTTCCTGGGCTGTGCCCCGCGTGGTTCGACTGTACGTTCGTGTAACGCGTAATAAATGTATCCCAAAAAAAAAAAAAAAAGAGTATCACGTGACCCTGCACCAGCCAAGCGCTAACCCGACTTCTATCAATGGTACGAATCTGCTGCGCCTTACCATCCTGTCACATTCATATTCTTGATTACTAGAAAAATGGCCGATGAAAAGAAGCGAAGCCTCGAACAGGACTCTAGGCGAGGCCTTAAACGGTTCAAACCATTCTCTGGCTCATCCGGCGACGCGGCCGACCGGGCCGGACCCTCAACCCATGAACCGAATCAGCAAGCAAATACCCCACTGATGCCTGGAACCGGCTCCCAAGATACTATAGAGCATTTGGGACCTCCGCATATGCTACCCGTCACAACACCGCCAAACGTACAGTCATGCGATAATACACCGAACCCACTGCCAGCGTCTATGTTACCGGTACCGCCGACTTCCCCAAAAAGTACCAAACGTGAACGCTGGGTCGAGCTCAAGGCTCTCGCTAGCATACTAGGCAAAGGATTTAGAAATTTTGGCCCTCTTAAACAAGCCGTTGAAGGAATGATAGCTGGTATCGAAACCTTCGAGGTAGGTATGAGTTAGAGCGAGTGCATTCTACGCTGACCGACAGTATGACCAGACCGCAGCCCAGAACCGTGCAGATTATGAGAACCTTAGAAATGATCTCAACGGACTATTTCACGACCTTGCCGAGTTTTTCGACGCGTCAACTCCACCAATAATGGCGCCAAGTATCATCAACTTCGCACAGTGAGCCCTTGCTATACTCGCTGGATACATGCGTTAACCATATGCGTAGGGGAATTGACCAGGAGCTAGAGATTATTCGGCGGAAACTGTCGGAGACTAGGATAGGAACGCACCAAACGGACGCGGACAAGATACTGGAACACTATCGCCGGATCCAAGCGTTACTTCAGCGACTAACGGTGAGCGTTAAGGCTCTCCGCTGTGTGTACGGTATTCATCCAAGCTTAGAGCAACGTAGGTTTCAAAACTTCACGGATTGCGGACGAACAAGCAACGGTGTGTTGCGAGTTAGTCGTCAAATGGAAATTACTGATTACACGATGATGCTGATAGGAATCCCGGCTTAAATTCCTGCCTCACTCACCAGCAGCAAAATATAGGTCTGCGGAAGCATCTGATCTTCGGGGTCAATGTACCGGAAACACTCGTGTCTATGTCCTGCAAGACCTCTATGAGTGGGCGTGCAGCGACAAAAGCCAAAGGGTTTACTGGCTGAACGGTATGGCTGGTACCGGCAAGACCACGATCGCATATAGCTTCTGCGAACGGCTGGAGCGGTCCAAGAAGCTAGCGGCTAGCTTCTTCTGCTCTCGGCAACTGCCAGCTTGTCGTGACGTAAACCGAATTGTGCCGACGATATCGTACCAGTTATCTCGTTTCTCTCGTCCATTCCGGTCTGCCATATCTCGGCTGCTAGAGGAGGACCCGGACGTACATAACCAGGAATTGCTTGACCAGTTCAAAAGCCTGGTTTTACGTCCACTCGGTCAAGTGAAAGATACTCTTCCGACTGACCTTGTGGTTGTGATCGATGCCTTGGACGAATGTGACAATAACAACGGCGTAGATCGAATGCTGAACGCTTTACTCTCATGCGCAAGGGAACTTCCGGTTAAGTTTTTTGTGGCAAGTCGTCCAGACGCAAAGATACTTGACCGTATGCGCGGGCAATGTGGAAAAAACATCTCTACCGAACTGCGCTTGCACGAACTTGATCGCCTGACTATCCGGGGTGATATCGAGACATACCTCAGCATGAAGCTAAGGCCGTACACGAAACTTTCAACGGCCGATCTCAACACCCTCGTGGAGCGATCGGGTGTCTTGTTCGTCTACGCTTCTACTGTGGTTCGGTACATTGGTAACGACAATTTTTCCAGAGCCAACGGCAGACTCCAGCAGCTCTTGAGTCTGTCTCAAGGCCGGCCGGACAATAACGAGAGAGATATGAACACGCTGTACAGTGTAGTACTCGATGCCGCGTTTGGAGACTCGAACCTGGCTAATCAGGATCGAAGCGAGATGAAACTCGTACTTGATACGGTTGTATGCGCTCGGGAGCCACTATCGGTAGATGTCATGGCTGGCTTGCTTGGACTTGACGCCGAGGCTGTACAAGCAGCACTACGCCCGCTGTTCTCAGTACTCCATATATCTGACAAGTCCGATATCATCACCACACTACACGAGTCTTTCCCGGACTATCTGCTCGATACCACCCGGTCTGGGTCATTTCACTGCGATGCGAACAAACACAACGCTCAGTTGGCGAGACTATGCTTCGAGCAAATGAAAGTCCCCAACCCGCCGTTCAACATCTGCAACCTCGAGTCCTCGTACGTGCTAGACGATGACATACAAGATCTACCTGCTAGAGTCGAGAAGGCTATATCAAAGCAGCTGCTATACGCCTGCCGCTACTGGGTAGTTCACTATATGTTGGCGAAAGAATCACAGAATCTCGCTGCTATGCTGCATGAGTTTGTGTCAAGGCGGTTCCTACTATGGATGGAGGTGATGAACCTCAGTGGGTATCTTATTGAGGGGGTAAAGGCTCTATATGATGTGCGAAAGTGGTCTACGGTACGTTGCTGACCTGAGCTCATGATTGAGAAGCTCACAGCTTGTGTAGAGCGCAGAGTATCTTGACGAGAGTATGAGAGGATTTCTTCGTGACATATGCGAGTTTGCTGCCACGTTTTCGTCAACCCCAATGGCGCTTAGTACCCCCCATCTGTACGTATCAACGTTGACATTCTGGCGGGGACAAAGTCCAATCACAACGCACTATGGTCAACGACGAATCCGCTTGATAACAGAACAGAGCACCGCAATGAACGTACGGACGTCCCTCCCGCTAGCTACAGTGGATGCTGGGAGAGGGGTACGGTGTGTAGCGTACTCACCAGATGGCGAGTATATCTTATCTGGTAGTGACTTATCCTCCATATACCTCTGGGACGCACACACTGGCCAGCTAGTCACATGGCTAGACACGCATACCAGTATTGTTACTTCTTTTGCGTACTCGCCAGATGGCGCACACATTGTATCTGGCTCTTTCGACAGGACTATACGCATCTGCAATGTGTACACAAGCCAACCAGTAGGACAGCCGCTGCTGGGACATACTGACTTTGTCAGATCTGTCGTGTACTCCCCAGATGGCGCATATATCGCATCTGGCTCCCATGACAAGACCATACGTATCTGGGATGCACACACTGGTCAACCAGTCGGACAGCCGTTGGAAGGACATACCAACTCTGTCGCCTCTGTTGCGTACTCTCCAGGCGGCGCATATATCATATCTGGCTCTGATGACGATACCATCCGTATCTGGGACACCCACACTGGCCGACTAGTTGGACAGCCGCTGGAGGGACATACCAAGTCTGTAACTTCTGTTGCGTACTCGCCAAATGGCGCATATATTGTATCTGGCTCTCGGGACAGGACCATACGTATCTGGGACGCACACAGTCGTCAGTTAGTGGGACTACCGCTAAAGGGACATACTGACTCCATCTGCTCTGTTGCGTACTCACCGGATTGCGTACACTTTGTATCTAGCTCTGCGGACATGACTATTCGTATCTGGGATGCACACAGCAGACAGGCGATTGGGCAGCCGCTGGAGGGGCATACCGGCCCTGACATCTCTGTTGCGTACTCGCCTGACGGTCTATGCATTGTATCTGGCTCCAGTGATAGGACTATACGTATCTGGGACGCACACATCAGTCAACCAGCAGGACAGCAGCTGGAGGGACATACCAGGTCTGTAACATCTGTTGCGTACTCGCCGGATGGCGCATACCTTGTATCTGGCTCTGAGGACATGACTATTCGTATCTGGGACGCACGCACCAGACAGGCGATTGAGTGGCTCCGGGTGGAAAAAAATGAGTCTGTCAACTCTATTGTAGACTTGCCAAATGGCGAATACGTTGTATTTGGTTCTTCCGACAGCACCGTACGTATCTGGAGTGCACACGACGGGAATCAGCCAGTTAAATCACAGTTGGAAGGATACACTGACGCTGACAACTATGTTGCGTACTCACCAGACGGTGCATACATCGTAACCGGCGCTGATCCCGAGATCATACACATCCGGGACGCACACACCGGCCAGCTAGTCGAACGCTTGTTGAAGTATGGTACTGATTTTGTCTGCTCTAAAGCGTACTCGCCAGACAGCGCATCCAGAAGATCTATCTCTGAGGATACGACCATACGCATCTGGGATGCACACACTGGCCAGCTAGTTGGGCAACCGCTGAAGGGACATACCAGCCCTGTCCACTCTGTTGCGTACTCACCGGATGGCGCGTACATCGTATCTGGCTCTGAAGACGGTACCATACGTATCTGGGATGCACGCACTAATCAGCTAGTTGAACAGCCGCTAGAGGAACACATCGACTCTACCACCTCCGCTACGTACTCCTCAGACGACGCACATAATATCTCTGACTCTCTAGATGAAACTGTTCGTACCTGGGATACGCAATCAGTCATATCACGTGCTCCTCGACCGTCCCACTACGTCGAATCCCAAACAATACATCCATTACACAATGTTCCCATAGTTAGGTCTACTGAACGACTCATGTCATGCAACCTCGGCTGCCAGACTGATTGTCCTCATGTGGCTTGGACATTAGACAACCACGGCTGGATTGTCTTCCAGAATGACAAGCTCATCTGGGTTCCTCCCGACCTCCGAGAGATCCTCCTACGCCCCCAAAACACCGGCCTGATATCCACACGAGGCTTTTTACAACTTGATCTCGATCGTAACAAGCTCGGAAAGAATTGGCACGAGTATTTCCAGCCCGGAAGACCCAATGATTGACTAAATGCGATGCATGTAGCTTTTGATTTGTCTTGATTTGTAGGCCGTCTACTCTGGTGTTTGAATCGATTGTCTCGAAAAAACTGTGTACTGTTTCATGGGCCTATATTGCCACTCTTTCTCTGTTTGCGTGAGATGTATTTATTTGCATAAATGTTGATCATTTAGCGCTACAGAGTGGTTACGACTACTCAACAAACATGTTTTTTCTCATTTTTCGACTTCCCTTACAGTTCTCCAACCCCAGGTGGGTAGCCCTGCACGCTTATTCCCGCGGGATTAAGCCAAACGTCCGAACGGACGATAGTGCGTATGATCTATTAACGAGGTCTTGATTGATCTTGCGAGGTGTTCTTGGATACATATTGGGCTTCTCTGAGACTGTATAAGAGGGGTGCCGCGCGTCGACGCCGAGCCGGCGGCCGGCCAATACTCTGGGGTTCGAGTATCGAGATGAAACATGCGCAGCAGTGGTGTCGAAAACCTACATAGTTTCAAGAACCCAACTGTGTAGTTTCGATATTTAATTTCGCTTTTACGCGCGTTTTTATCTGAATCCACGTCTAGTGTTGGCGGCGAGGGCGAGGGCGAGGGCCTCGGGCCTCGCTCGGAACTGATGTTTTCGAGGGTGCTTCTAGACCCTCGGAAACTGGCGGCGAGGGTGGCTAGATAATCGGCGAGGGCGCTCGCCCTCGGGTTCGCTCAACCACGACCGGGACCTTCATCGTGTGCACCCCCGAGGGTCATGTGACCCTCGGAACTCTTGACAGCGAGGGCATTCTCAAGTTTCCGAGTTCCGAGGGCGAGGGCCCTCGGCTGCGCTCGCCGCCAACACTATCCACGTCGACGTAGCTACTGCCGCCGGCGGGAGCCTAAAACCCATCGGCACACTCCCCCACCTAACCCTGGCTCGGCAACTCATCTTAGACTCGCATTTCATCATCGGGGACTCCTCGAGAAAGTTTACCCAAAAGTCATAGCGTCGATCACTCGTCACCATGATTGATTTAGATCTATTTATTCCGTTCAAGGGTGATCGGGAGCGTAGGAGCGTGATCTGTATTGGAGATCAAAAATCAAAATGGGGCTGATAGGTATCATATTAAACCTGGGTGGTTGTGAGGAGAAGAAAACGGTTGGTGTTGTGTTGGCATGGTGATTTATAAGCAAGGAGAAAAGGGGCAAACGGTTCTTGGGGTGGGGTGAAGAAGCTGAGGTGATATGAAGGAAGAAGAGCGTAGCTAGTTTTCGAGTTTCTAGGGTCGAGCGCGAGTTGGGTTAACCTCATCCCCGACGAGGCCGTTTGACGTCGGGGGTTGACATTGACATTGACGTTTTGGCAAGTAGTTATACTTTATCGGCCCTAGGAGGAAAAAGCTCGAGACGGAGCGCGCGAATCGATAATCAAGGGTAAACGTAAATTGATGAATTGAGAGCTTCTTCGTGCGTCTAGCGCATCAAGTGCTTCTGTTCAGGTTCGACTCGGTCGACGCGCGCTACTATTAGACCCGGAGCAGACTGCGTGGAACCCGTCGGAGATGGATTGTTGAGAAAAAAAAAGTTGGCAAGGGGACGTAGGTTGACCAGGCTGGGTAACAATGCCAAGAGGGAGGAGAGAGAGGGGGCAGACGACCGGAATAGGCAAGTTACGAGGCGCATCAGGACGGAGTTCCGAGCATATGAACGCCGTCGCGCCAGGGTAGGTATATGCGCATCGAAGAAAAATCGATAAAATTGGCTAAGAGCGTCCAAGCGTGAGCTAGCATCGACAAGCCAGGCGACGATTTACAGGACGGCAATCGACAGAACCCGATCCAGGCATAGCGTGAGGATTAGCTAAGACGGAGCTAGCCCCTGAGATTTAATTTGACTATGTACGGATAGTTAAGCGCCTCCGACGGGAACTTCTCAATCCCTTACATTCAACCACGACCGTCCCTCTCTCTCTCGCCTGACACAACCATGACGGCGGCCATCTCCCGTACGCGCTCGCACACTGCCAACTCGTTGTTACACACTGGCGCCGACGATCCTCTGGCTCTTGCCATAGCCCCTCCGGCCAACGAGAGCGCCGACGCGCGGAACGAGCGGTTGCGCGCCGAGAGCGAGGCCAAGCGTGTTTCGGACGCTATCGATGAGGAGATTCGGGAGGCGCGGATGAAGGAGAAGAAGCGCAAGGCGACGGAGGTGCGCGTGCTGCTGCTCGGTATGTCTCTAATGATATTTAATTCGATGAAATGAGAATTACTGGCTAATACGATGGTTACAGGCCAGTCCGAGAGCGGAAAGAGCACGACGCTGAAGCAGTTTCAACTGATGTACTCGCCGAACGCGTTTAGAGCCGAACGGGCCTCTTGGCGCGCAGTCATCTACCTCAACCTTGTCCGCTCGATCCGACACATTCTCGACGCGCTCGACCCGGCCAACTTTCTCGACGACGAGCCCATATCGCCTACTACTGCAGACGCACCCGACGACTACCACGGCCGGCCCGGAACGTCCATGTCGATCCGGACCGAAGAAAAGCTCGCGCAGTTTTCCGAGCTTAGGCTCAGGCTTCAACCGTTGTTACTACTCGAGGACCAGCTCAACCGGACGCTCGCTGGCGACTTGTCCGGAAACGAGCTCGAACCCACGCGGCTCGGTGCGTACGCTGCACCGCATCAGAACCAGGACGGGGCCGGTCGGGAGGTTGCCGTTCGAAGCAACTCGACGTGGAAAAAGGCGTTGGGGACGTTGAGGGGAAAGGCGCGAGACGAGGATGGTGTGTTTCATGTTTTCGTTTTACTTTTTTATATGAGAGTTGAGCTCAGTTTATCACTTTTTCAGACGAGGCGTACGTCTGGGACGACCCCAACGATCCGGGTCACACTATTGTCGCTCTGCGAGACGACATGATCACGCTCTGGCGGGACCCGTTTGTCCAAGACGTGTTGCACAAGCGTCGGTTGCATCTCGAGCATACCGCCGGCTTGTGAGTTTTTCCTCTGTCATTCTTTCCCTCCATTGCTCCGTTGCGTTCCCACCGCACTGTCCCAGGAGCGTGGCTCCCGCGCATCTCCCGGCGGTTCAAGACTGTGGATCCATGTTTCACCTGCTTCCTACCTTCCCGGCCAATCCGGTGAATTTCGTCCACTGACTCGTTCCTCTTTTTGCGCAGCTTCTTGAACGACATGGAGCGAATCACAGAACGGAGATATGTTCCTACCGATGGTCCGTCTAGTTTACTTCTTGCTCTTCCTTGCGCATCTGACGTTTACGTTTTTTTTTTACTCCTTTGTTCGCTTTGTTTGTTTATATTGCTCCCGTTCTTCTTGGATCCAGACGATGTTCTCCGTGCGCGGTTGAAGACGCTCGGCGTTGTTGAGCACCATTTCGCGTTGGACAGGGGTGCGGAGAAGGGGATTGATTGGAGGATATGTGCGTTTTTTCTCTTTTCATTTTTTGGTGATGAGGCATGTGTTTATGCGGGGTACTGGTTTGTAGACGATGTTGGTGGAGCGCGAGGACAGCGACATGTTTGGGCTCCGTTCTTTTCGGATGGTGAGTGGGAATTGCAACTTGGGGAAAGTGAGGTTCTGAATTTGGAGGTTGTAGTCAACGCGATTATCTTCTTAGCTGTGAGTCTTGAGTCTTTTCTTCTTGCTCTTCGTTCGAATTGGGTTCTGTTCTATCGCACTTCACTTTACTCTTCGCTCCATGTTCCACTCCCAACGCTTCCTCCGCCGCTACGAGAAAGAACACCATTCAATCCTCTTATCCCGACCCCACCCGTTCAATACAAATAACAAAACTAACTCAATTCACAAATTGAACAGCCCATCTCGGCATTTGACCAAACGCTCGCCGAAGACCGACGGGTTAACCGGGTGGAAGACTCGATTCAGCTGTTCAAGCAGGTTTGCGGGAATAAGCTTTTGGCTAGTGTGAGTAAACTTTCATATTTTGGGTTTCGGCGCTGTGAGTTGGGGTTTGTTTTGGCTTAGAGCTGGGACGGTTTGGATCCGTGTGGGGATTGTTTTCGGCTTGCAGTGGGGATTCGTTTTTGGTGGTGCGGTTTCCTTTGTTGGTTGGTTGGGGCGAGGAGATTTCTGGGGTGGCGTTGCGAGGGGGTTGAGAAGCTTGCTATTTTTCGGTGGTGGGAAGGATTCGTTGGAGGGAGCGATGACGGGTGTCAGAGTGTCGGGTAGGGACGGTTGTCAGATAGGGGTGGTGAGCGACAGGGATAGAAAAGAAGGGCATTGAACAGGGATGGGATTTTAGCATGGTTGCCGAGTCGAACGCTCCTAGCCAAGATGCTTCTGGTGTTCTCGGACGGTCAGGGCCGAGACGGGGACGACCTCTTATTCATTCATCTCGGCCTTCATTCCCGTAATTGAACTGGAAGCTGATTATTGAATTAGGTCAATATCGTTCTATTCTTGAACAAGTGCGACTTGCTCAAGAAGAAACTCGCTTCTGGTATCAAGCTTAACAAGTATGTCACGAGCTATGGATCGCGACCGAATGATTATGAACATGTTTCGAAATGTGAGTTTCTTTTCGGGGTAGTTTTGCCGTGTGGAATGATTTAGCTTATCTTTTTTTTAGACTTCCGAGGCAAGTTTGGTGCGATCCAGCGAGACTTTTCGGTTGCGCCGCGAGAGATGTATGTGCATCTGACCTCGGTCACGGATACCCGGGCTACGAGCGCGATTATTCACAACGGTACGTCTTCCACCCTACTCTTATTTTCATAAATCTAATTTACGTTGTACTTCTTCAGTCCGCGACATCATCCTGCGACAGAACCTGAAAAACTCAAGTCTCATGTAAACAACATCTTCAAGAGCTCAAGATGATCGCGTATGCTAACGAAGCGGGTGTGTAGGCTAAATGATGTTGTACCTGCTGTGCCTACGCGTTGAACTCCAAAAAACACATACATACTCCCGGGGAGTTTTCGTTTGGATCGAAGGACCTTGGGGCTGGTTGTCCTTCTCTTCCCTTTTCTCCCCCTCTCCTGCCATCTTTACTATCGTTAATATTCCTCTCTCTCACTTTCGTCGAGTTTACCCTTGCAAGATGATGTCGACCGTCTCTCGTTTTATAATCTCACTACGATCTATAGCTGCGCTCATTTATATATCACCCCGCCTGTCTGATCTTTTGATATCTCTGGGATCTGTTTAGGTCCGTTTCTTCGTTTTATGCTTTTGTTCTTTGGTCTTGTCGAGTATTTATTATGTTTTTGTTTTCTCTATATCACTTTTTTGCAAGTCCGGTTTACGAGTCGAATACTTTCAACTTGAGGTCGGCAAAATCATACTGTTCTTCGATTGCGGTCTGGAACCTTTTTCGCAACCCCAGCTTCGAACGACCCAGCTGGCTTGACAAGCCCTTCGATTCTTTGGAAATGCTTGCTAGGTTGTGGCTCATCTCTGAAATCACTCCCGTACGACGTCTGATGCCAACAATCAGTAGAACCAGAAGCCACAGGCTCGTGAAAGTCGCTATATGCGCTTCGATACACCTAGCCCCAGGGTCGGAGACATACGTCAGGTACGGCCAATTCAAGCAAAAATTGAGTTCTGAACGGGTTTACGCTTTATCACGCCGCGTTTCGCTTTAATTAGCCAAATCAGCCTGTTATAGAGTTTGGAGGCTGACACAAGGCACCAAGTCCGCGCTAGTTTGCTCTTCCGCTGCGCCCTCATATCGTGTTGATTTTGGTTTATTGTTTACGCGCTGGGGAATCCAGGATTGAATGTTCTTCCGGCATATATATATGCTCGTGAACTTTTTAGGAGTTGACTGTGAGTGTTACGAAATTGATTGACGCAAGCGCAACAAGTTGATTTCGTGGCCTGTAGTACCCGAGCTCAAGTAACACAGACTCTATGGTACGGATAGTGAAAGACACGAGGGTCCGCAGCGCTGTGCACTGGTCCAATTAATTACTCGCTCTCAACTATACTTCTCGCCAGCGAAGGAGTCTGAACATTGCAATCTTCCGGATCGTCTATATGAAGAGCGACGGCATAACGGAATCAATCCCGTCAAACATCAGTTCGACGGGGGCGTAGGGATCTATCTGCTCAACAAGCACCTCCCCATGCGCGAGGTTTGATAGTTCAAGCTGGGCTGGGAGAGAATGACACCCCTGAAACCTGACAACCAGTGATGGCTGGTCGGTAATCCAGCTTTTTGAGGGCTTCGCTAACCCTTCACCTCTGCAACAATCAAAGTGAATCATACGGATTTGAGGACATGGTAGGCTAATCGGATTTTCAGTGCTACCAGTAGAAAGAGGAGTGGATAATACATCGAGCATTTTCGGGATCGAGTTATAGCGGCAATAGATGGAACGTAGTTGTGGCACCACAGCAAGGATATCGGACATAACTTGATCATCGCTTTCGTCGTGGAAATGGATTGACTCGATGTTAGAGCATCTAAGTAGCCTGGAGAAAGAGTTAGGTACAGACTCATCTTCAAGTATGCGTCTGAGGTGCAGCGTAAGTGGTTGGGGCCCAGGAAGCAGCAATGCGGCAAGTAGCTCTAATTCTCTGTGCGTAAACGACAAAAACGAAAGCTTCTGAAGATATTCTAGCTTCACAGGTGGGTAGGTTGTATGCTCTTGTTCCGCTATAGGTATTTCGCCGAGACAAAGAGTGCGAAGCCTTGGACTAGCCCTTAGGATACCGGCAATTTGATCAGGCGTAAGACCAGGTTCAGCTACCCACGCCATTTCTAAATGCTCCAAGCCCGCAAACACCGCGGAGTCCCAGTCAAAGTAACCACCATATAAGCTAAAGCTAGTGACGTTCTGGAGAAATTTCTCGGGCGTTCCATCTGGTAGCATTTTGGGAGGGCTGATGTCGACCCTATGCTTAGTTTTCCTAACTTTGACTGACAGCGACTTAAGCGAAGAAGCGGGACTATCTTGTGGCCAGATGGCCAGAGTCGCGCGTAGCGAATCCATATCAGGCAAGCACAGGTCAAGAGAGCGTACTTGGTGGCATTTAGGGCGGACATGCTCTAGCCAGTCATGCCTTTCCAAAATAGGAGCTTGGATATCCATAGGTGCGTTCCCGACGCGAGCGAGCGACAACCGGGCGAATCTGTGAGTAGGATCCTTTGGATGGAACCAAATGATAGACCAAAAGATGGGGTTGTCTAGTATCAGTTGACGCCAACTGGCGCACACGGCCGAGATGGCGAGTATCGGATCGTAGAATTTTGGCTCGTGGTAAAAGTTTGGGAAGTGAGTTCGCTCAATATGTTTCGAATCAAGCAGATATGCAAAGATATCTCGGAGCAAGAATCGTGGAAGGACGTTTATCGGAGCAAGGGTACAGGACAAGTTTCGAATCTTGCTCAAACCAGCTATGATGCCACAGTTTAGGACTTGCTCGAACCTCTTTAACTCATCTGTAGTGATCAAAAGAGCGGCTTCAAACTGACTACTATCTTCATGAAAGGATGGGCGAACGGACAATAAACTAGCGTGGAGAGTGGTGCATGCATTTGTATAGGTATTGATAGCCTGCACGAGTTGATCGTGGGTAGCTTTCCACGTCTTCATGGCGCTGGCCAGGGGCGACATACTATAAACATGTTTCACATGAGCATCGACTAGCTGTTATGTTGAGCGTAAAATAACTCACGGAATGTCCATCGGTCGATGGTGGTTCTGCGTTGATGACTGTCTGCGAGTCACGGCCGGTTGTCTCACGTAACATTGACCAATCAGAACCAAATTGCGATGCATGATTGGCGCCGCCTCAAGCTCAGTCGGAGCAGGCACACACTCCGCCCGACGCGAAGTGTCTATTAGAAGCCATAGATGTTATCAATTCACCAGAATTAATCCAAAGGCCGCATATATCCAAGTTCTTGCATAACAGCCAAAAGGACCAAATTGTAGAACAATATCTTCCAACCTCTTCCTACTTCTTTGGGCGACGCTGCCACAAGAAATTGCAAGACGTCAACAACAAAACCTGCATATTTCAGAACAAGTGTACGCACCTTGACCTCGTCATCTTTAATAAGGTGTATCATCACTTTATTTGGGTGGTCGGGCGTCATCCCGGTATGCCCCTTGCTCCAGTCGTAGGAAACGGCGTAGGCAAACAAAGATCCATTTTTATTGAATGCGGTGCCTGCAAGTAGGTGATTTAATGGACCCATATCAGAAAAGATTAGGGGTGCGCGTACATGAAATAGGGCCGGCTGCCGGGTTGAAAGCTAGAGATAGGTAATAGGCAGGCAGGATCAAAGATTAAATAAGTTAGAAAGACGCTCACATTTCAGCCGCGTTTTTGAGTCACCATCCCAGAAGCTAACCACCCCGTCTGCTCCGGCCTAAATTCGCCAAACGAATTGTTACTTCGGCCATGTATATCTAGACGGAATGGCTTACAGTACTGAAGGTACCATGCACGGGATGGAATGACATGTCGTTCACCGCAAAGACATGCGTATTTGTCTTGGAAGGACCTTGTTCTTTCCGATGACACCTGAATGAGAAATTATTCCTAACAAAGTACGGAGCGTGGCGTGATTAAGGTGAGCTGAACAAAATTCGCGAAGACTTACGCAGAGTCTTTTTCATCCACGTATCTAGAATAGAGTGATGTTTAAGTTCTGCCGCTTTAATCGTATTGTTCTGCTTACTGAATAGCCACCCGTCCTTCAATACTACCCAGTCCAAAGCTAGTGCCAGTCAGGGAACATGACACTACGCGTGTCTGCCACTTCAGAGGCGAGCTAATAGTCTAAGACGAGCGCTTAGAATACATCTTTATCCTAACGTATTTAAAAACAATACTAACTCGGAAAACAGTGGTTGGGTTATTGAGGTTGTATAACTGGACCTGGCGTTCGGCCATTCCAACGACAAGGAGCGGATACGCTACATCCATTGTATAGCATCGCTCAGGCAAGTCAACCTTTGCCACTGGAGCTGATTGGCGCGTGTCCCAATACTTTAAAAATGTCTAACGTGAGCACACGTCGCACACCGGGCCAAGCCAGCTCACCTTAATTGTCTTATCCCAGCTGCCAGTGGCCAGAATCCCTCCCTGTGCGTCGACCCATCGTACAGCTTTGATGGCATCATCGTGTGCAGCAACTTGTGTCGACTGCCCGGTTTGAAGATCGTACATTCGAGCTGACTGGCCAGTGTGGCGAAATTAGACCAACCAAAATCTATAACTAGATGGAACAGACTTTGTCCATGCCGCCAGAGAACACTTTGTTTCCTTCCTACAATGTGACGGTAAGAACATGTTTATCATACAAGGAGGGATATTACTAGCTACGCACCTTGTTCCAACAAACACTCAATACCGGTCCCTCTTGAGCGAACATCGCCTTCCCCTGACTTTGTCCCTGGGCATTCACCTCATATATTCGGACCTATAGGTGAAAATGGACGAAACATCATATGAAACAATGTTTCAATTATGAATGAGCGTGACTAACTTCGTTGTTCCAGCTACCAACGGCAAGGTAGTCGGCCACAGGGCTGAAGCCTAAGCAAGATATAGAATCTATCGGAGGGTTGGATAGCTCAACATCCTGGCTCTCCCCAGCTGTAGTGGTCGTATTCCCGAAGAAAGCCATGAAAGTCTAGGTGGTGGAGTGCTCAACCCCGGATACTTTAGTCAGCACGTTCAACTGGCAATCACGTGACTGAGCCATGTGTTGTTGGCTGTAAGCACACCTTCTCATTGTCAAGGCTAAGGACAGAGGTGAATCCGAACCAATCACACCATAGAGACAGTGCGGGATGTATGATCAATGATATGCCTAGAGTTAGGTTCGTCGTGACTACCCTCTCCAATAGCAATTGCTATCAAATTCGGACTAGAAGTCGAGCAACTGGAGGTCGATCCCACGAGATTCGAAGGAGAGAGTACTCTACAAACATCTTTTGTAAAATCTCGGTGCAGATAAGATACAGTAATCTATTCAACTACCTCTTTCATAAGCTACTAAATCCTTCAGCTACATTTCGACGAGCACTCTACGTCCAATAGGATACCCTGAAATAGCCGTTGGATCCTCGTTTAAACGCTTTGATCTATAAACCTCTCCTCACCCCTACGGCTATTTCGGCTTGTGAGAAGGAGCTATATGAGAGATGTCAAACGTTTGCACCTCGTTGAGCGAGAACTATAGGCTATTCAAGATTTTGGCGGGGTGGCAGCTCAAGGCATCAGTCTGTTATGAAGTAAGTGCTGCATTTAATTATGTTTGGAATAGCGCAGACTTACGCTTAGGACTGGCCGTCTTCTCAATAGATATTACCTTCAAGGTATCTCGAGAAGCTCCCAAGCCGAGAACCTAAGTTAAGATCGGTGGTAAATCCGATCAGTTGCTGAATGACTATCACATCAGGCTCCGAAAGCTTCAGCCAAGCCCCCGTTGGACATACACCGCTTCACTATTGAAACAAGATTACGAAGTACACTGGCGGACTATAAGGTCCTGGATACCAGGGCACCACCGATATAGCCAAAGGAGCAGGGCAGTAGACGTTTGCTGGTTTAACCACGCTTGCAAGTTTGTGTAAGAGGTTGACGATGTGAGCAGGATGTGACCTCAAGTGTTCAGTATAGTCAAGTCGAGGAAATCTTTCCCTTTTATGTTCTTAGCGTAGAACGACGAAAACTCCTCCGACGCCCAGGTCACAAGAATAAAAGGTTCACAGAAAGAGTCATATTCGGATATGCGTACGAGAATTCAGACAAAGCCACAGGTTACCACAGCAAGCCACCTCATGTAAGTCGACCATGAGCAAGCGACAGCAGACAATAGCAGCCGGCCTGCTCGTAATTACAGAAAAAAATAGCAATGAGAGAACGCGCCTCAGTGACCTGGCCCGAATCCTGTATTCCACACTGTTACTTGGCCTAATCAGTGGGTTCCAGCTCGCGTAGTCTAACACGCTCTCCTAATATCTTACGGAATAGGTGTAGGTCCTGCTCTTGAAGCTGTGGTGCTTGATCTGTGAATAGTGTCTAAACTCGAGTCCTTGTGTCATAATTTGTACATATGTTGAAGTTTTTTTGGGCCTACCGGATCAACCTTCTCCACAAACTCAGAAGGGTATAATACAAGTCGCTCTCTATTATCTGTGAGGACCAAGATTAGCTACAAGGTACAAAATATGAGCGTGTAGGAAGTTTACCTCCTCGCCCTATCATCTTTTCCTGCAGAGTCGTAAGGTAAAGCAGACATTGAGCACGGGTGCAAGCTACATATAGTAGTCTCCTGTAGATGATATCATTAGCGAATATCAATAAGGAATAAAGCCTCGGACCTGCCTTGCATCGTCAAGGTCTGAGGTCTTGTGGTGCGGGTGTGTTCCATCATTAACTAGAAACAAAGCTGTTATCCAATATGCACGGGTATAGGCTAGGGGCAAGTTACCTTCCGGGATAAAAACAACAGGCCACTCGAGTCCTTTGGAAGAGTGGCAGGTTAATATTGAGACTTCCTGGAGAGTACAATCAGTCACGAACCTAGGCAGGGGATTGAAAACATACTCCAACGTCTATGTTGTTCACTCTCGGCGTACTGAAAATTAGTTTTAGGAATCCGCGTACTGAAGAAGCTCTGTGAAACAGTTTCAGTGATTGAAAATTTGACGCGGTGTGTATCTCACTTGACGTTTTTGGTGCACTTTTTGGCATAAACAATGAATGAGTCAACATTCTGCTTGTGCAAATATGACCATTTTGGACTCCTGCGATCCAGAAAGTCATCGTAGTTAACCGCTGTCCGGATGTACTGAAGTAGTTTGGCAGGCGACAACCCCTGTGTCCGTGTATACCATGGTTAAAACGAAGCAGGTATGCGATGTCGAAGTTAGTAAGTGAACCGGCCGCACAATATTGATATATAACAAACCTCGGATATCAATGTTTCCAGCGATCTGACCACACGAACAAACGGGTGCCCTTTCTGCTTTATAGCTGGAATAATATCCGAAGCATCTCCGTTACATATCTTTTCTAGAACGTCGAAAGGCAATTGGTTTTCGTCGATACCTCGTGCGGTGAGATTCGCAATCGCCTAAATGAGAAAGGTGTCATTTCCTATCTCGTGTTGAATTTAGGTAGAGAGTTGAACCTCTTTGTCGAATCCGTATGGGCCATTGAGAGCACGACAAAGCATTGGAGTGTTTCCGGTGTTCATTGCCACGTGAAGGTGCGCCAACAAGATGTTAACTTCGGGTACGTCCCAAATAGATGGCTCTGGTAGGATTCGGATAGGAATGCCTTCTGCCTTGAAAGCTCGCTGTAGCTCCGGAGACGGGTAATTATCTATATCTGTACATTTGGGATACGATATGAGCGGCTCGTGAACGTCAGATTTGTTATGTAACGCTCACTCAGAATCGCAAAATCACCATAGGTGAATAGGCCATTAGAGGTCTTGACGAGCCTTTTAACCTCGCTTGCTATAAATTCAGATTCTTCCGCTGTATTCCAAAAGGCTTTCAATAAAGGCCTGGGGCCCCTGGGAGTATGCGAGGTGTAAAGAGACTTTTCTGGCCTGTTTGGATCTGGATGGTAGCTCAACAGAGTTGACGCTTGACAGAAATTAATGGATACCTACCTTGTTTGATGATGGCATGAGAAGCCGCCAAAATAGATGCTGTAGATCTGTAATTCTCTTCAAGGAGGATTTCGTGCGTGCCGGGCAAGTCTGAGTGTTTAAAGCTGCAACCAGAATGTTTAACTTCAAGAACGGCAACCATACCTCGCTGCATCTTCTTCCAATTCATGGGATCTGTACCGTTTCGAACATTGGTTACATATGTGACGCTTCCGACCAACAGCCAGATTCGATTTACCTGCATTCCGCCAAGCATATACTTCGGTCGATTAGCCTAAATAACCTTTATCAAAGTCTACACCGGGGCTCACAGGATTGGTCCGGGTCGCCGACAACGGTAACACAGCCCTTGCTCGCTCTGAATAGCTTCTGGATCAACAAGTATTGCCGCGAGCTCGTATCCTGACTGTTTTAGGCGGTTCGTCAATAGTAAGGTTACGAGATACCAAGTGTGACTCACAATTCATCAACCAGAACATGGCGCAAGTCGGATAACCTTTTGATCCAAGGTACTTTATTATATAGGTCGAAACATATCCGTTGTAAGTCTTCAAAGTCAAGAGCGTTCGATGCCTTGAGTGCCTTTTGGTAGTCATCGAATAGCTTCCCCATCCAATCCCGGGTATCCCATGAACACCTATCCAAGAACACCTCCCGAGGAGAATCGCCGAGGAAAGCTTTTGCAGAGGCCAAGTTCCGATTGATTTCAGCAGCCGCCTTTAATGTTATGTTGGGTTGATACCTTTGGGCTAAGTACCAGACTAGCAGGACGCTGGTTCAGCCGGTGTTAGATCTAACCATAGATAATCGGAATTGAGTTCCAACCACTGATCTTCATCCCAAATCAAGAAATCCTGCGGCAGATTCACGTAAGCCCCATACTCCTTCAAGTATCTAACTAAGTAGATAAATAAAACCGAATAAGAGGGCACCAGCCTTTTTTGTAGTCACTCACCTAGTACAAATACTATGAAAAGTGCCCACCCCAATCTGGTCGGTAATCCCGCTCCCCAAGTGGCGTTCGAGCCGATCTCGCATTTCGAACGCTGCCTTCCGAGTAAATGTAACAGCATGGATGGAAGACGGTGGCAGATTATGCTTTCGGATGAGTTCGACTACACGCGACGTTAAGACTCTAGTCTTGCCAGTACCAGGACCAGCCAGTATCTGTAGGGACGTGTTGGGTGGAAATGTAACGGCTAAATGGGCCGAATAAGAGCTAGAACCGGTAAACAAATCAGCAACTAACCCCTAAGCTGCGCTGAGTTAAGGTCTTTGAGATGCTCTGCTTTGTTTACATGGTAGTTGCGTCGATGGCAAGTGGTGTAGAGTAATCCGACAGTCCTAAGTACGTGATAACTTCCGTTTGAACGAGAACCAGCAAGAGCTTTAGACGTGCTCCTGAGCATTTCAGAACGGTCGGCTTATGATGGAGGTCAAACTTGGCAGTGGTCGTAAGTTAGAACCGGGCCGAGGCTTGCGGGGATTATTTCAAATCATCCGGATCCGTCGCGGACTCAGGCACCTTCTCTTGGCGGCACCGGTGCAGGGAATACAACTTAACGATCGTGGGGCAACATAGTCTCGCTGAGCTGCTCGCGAATCATACGGATACCAGTCCTCTATTACGAAGCATAGATACGCCTCGAAGAGGTAGACGATTGGATACACGGGTCTCCAAGATCCTTTTGCGCCGTATGGTTACAAACAAACAAAATCAACGGATGAAGGAAAGCGTCTTGGTGAATGTCACCCAACCAAACTCGAAAAAAAGAATACGAATAAGCCAAAAGTTAGGATGCAAGATGAACGGGAACGATCGTCCGGGTAGAAGTTAAGGAGTGTGGATAAGAGCAAGAGCTACAGGTCACTGAGCCACGAAACGCCAGAGCGTTCCAAGACTCTGACTGTTATTTAAGCAGTAATTGCGCGGCTAAGCACTAAAGAGTCAATATTCGAGCCAGGTGGTCTTTAAGCCCTGGTTACCCACCCATAATAAACCGGGACAAATTCGCGTTTGGTAGGGGGAGGAGGGTTTATGATTGTGTTCTTGGTAACACCCTGTTGTCAAACATAGATAATATCATGTTCAGAAAAAAGTCTCTAAGAACTGGAGCATGTGAAACACCACGTACAGCTGCGTTGCATATTGAGACACCCTCGTCATATGCAGCCTTCCAATCGGCCGCGCTGCATCTGTGTATAAGGCATCCGGTTAAGTAAACGAAGTGCGCCTGAAGTTGCAAAGCTTACGAGGTGCGGAAGCACGTGTTTGTTGAGTTGCAAAAGCTGGCGCTCTTGCACATGCACACATTATCCGTGGCAGAACAACTCCCAAGGTTCTTGCCAAGGCAATCTAGATGAGGAGTTCCGGTTAAAATGTGGACGCTGAAATATAGGTTTGACAAGCCACTTACCCTGAGCGCATGCTGGAAATACAGCACGAACGATGGACGCGAAGAAAAGGAACAAGGCCAGAACGACAAGAGAAAAACGATGGAGCATGTTGGCAGGTGGGTGTTTGCTTGCAGACGAGATACTACTGAGAGAACGGAAGACTGGGCTGGGCTGGGTATATAACACCCTCGGCCGGCATACTAAAACCGACGTACCTCGCAGCAACAAACGATCGACAGTATTTCAGGCCCCTCAATATCGCCCTGTTGCGACGAAACTCGGTATAGTCTCGCATTATGTAAGGTGTATCCATTCTGCCTCAAACAAAGCAGACAACGGTACCCAGTCCAGGCCCTGAGGCGGAAGGCCGGATTCAGGTCCGGCGGTGCTTCTAGGCGCAAGTGACGTGTGGATGACACCGGAAGTCACGCCTTGTTTACCGGTTTTGGGACAGATCAAGCCGGCTCTAGGCAACGCAACGCAAGCAAATTCATACGAGAAAAAAATCAAAGGCAGTCCTTGCGTTTGAAGTATACGCGGGAGTCTAGGGTTCGAGGAAAATCGGGAGGGCGTAACCTCGTCTTGAGATTTCAACTGATTCGCCCCGGTGTCAATCTTTTTGAACAAATAAGTGAGGGATGTACGGTTTGAAAGAGATAAATATCACACCGAGTTGCTCGCGCGCGTGGCGCGCCCCATCGGCTGATATAGTCGCCGGACAAGCTGGGACGCGGGCATGACCGGATCTTCGGAACCACGAGTGTGACTCACGGGTTGGGCAGGGCTCACCTAAGCAAGCCAACAGGCCTTACTGAAGGGGACGGTAGGAAGAAAAAGGCGACGCGTAATGTCATGACTGAAACGAGATGGTTGTGGTCAAGCGCGAGTCGGATGTGTCGCCACGCGTGCCACGTGACCTGGTTTTGACAATTTTGTCCCCAATTTGGAGTGTAATAACACAGGCTCCCTGTCAGCGCAGATAGGTCTCCTTTCTCGACATACATCCGGTAGAAATTCGCTAACTGATGGGCTCACGTTTCTGAACCCGAAATGGAAATTTGCCTTTAGTAGTCTTTCAAATCCGTCTTGGAGAGATATAAAATACACTACCGATTGAGATCCTTTTGATGCGAATCACGACCTAGTTAACGGTAAGTGAATGGTGCTTGCTTTATATACTGTACATGATTACATGCGCCACAATCGATCCTATTCAAATAACTCGCGTAGCCATTCCTTGCATCCATCTCTCGGGACGGTTGAGCACTTGAATGGCAGCGGATGGCTGAATGATACAAGCATAATATGAGCTAACGAAGCTAGTTGTAAAGGCAAATACTTACCTAGCCACCCCCGTGGTATAACGTTCCTCGGGTACAATTTGCACTCCGCTTTCATCTTTTGCTTTTGATATGGTAAAATTCGCAAGTGTGTTGCTAACAAGCCCAGCTAGTAAGTTAAGTTTGGATTTGATGACGAAGCGGCTACCTAATCGCAATCCACATCGAGTGCTGCGCTACATGTATTCCCGGGCAGATTCTAAGAAAGGGTCGGCTGAGCTCGTCGCAACATGAATCATAACCCACGTACCTACGGCCGAATCCAAACGCATAGCTTTCTGGCCCCGGAGGCGGATTCTCAACCAGATAGCGTTCGGGCTTGAAAAGATCTGGTTCAAGATAGACCGATGGATCATGCAACATTTTCCTGTTCAACGGCACCATTGAATCATAAATCTCCAGTAGCATGTGGATATATACTCACCAAACATTCGCGAGCACCATGGAGCCTGCCGGGATTCGATGTGTCTTTCCTTCAAGAACAATATTACAGTCGTCTTGAGTTGTCTGATGCGCCACAAGACCGGTAATGGGATGCCACCGGAGTAACTCGCGTACAAGAGCGCTCGTGTATGGTAGATTCGGCCGATCTGCTGGCAAGATCATTCTTCGTTGACCATGAGTGTATGCGGCGATTTCCTCTTGGGCTTTTGTCTGCGCATCCGGGTCGAGAGTTATGGCAAGAAAGAATGACTTAATACCAGCGGCAGTGGTATCAGACGCGGCTCCATATAGGCCTCCGGCGAGGTTCTAGTTAGTTTCAGTAGTAGTGTTATCGCAAATGAGCACTAGTAGGTTACCAGCTTACCTTAACGTCATCCTGGGTTGTTTGATCCACCAAATGTCCCTCTTCAGTTCGTAATAGCTTGGACGTGAAGGACTCCTCCGCAGTATTGTTAGCCTTGATGTGAGAAACGCAGGGTCAGAGCTCGAATAAGACTAAGTTTCAAGCAAGTATCTCACCATCTGCTTCAACACGTACTCAAACGGCGCTGTCTCGGCAGCGTGTTTCAGATGTCGCACGTATTGAGCATGTCGATGGAACCTGATAAACGGGAACCACGTTGGGAGGTACCGTACTGAAAACAATGTGAGGATAGTATCGTTTGAGGAGAAACGAACGACTTCTACACAATGGGACAAGATCCACCACCCACTCCCCGGGCATCATCACTTGAAACCGTCAGTAATGGATGCTAGTATATTTGAACAGTATTAACCCACAGTCTGAGAATGCGACCATAGACTCTTCTGCTCTCTTCACGAAGGGGTCGTCAGCCGACTCAGCTTTGTACCCATAGATGGCTCGGATAGCGATACTAGCCGCCATTCTACATTGAGATATTGTGTCAGTTTAAAATATATTCTCAAGAGCCGGAGTTAGGGAATAACTTGCAGGTGAATATGCTCCATAAATCCTTCTGGGCTCTCCGCAAGGCGTCGCATGAATCGCTGGACTTCTTGCTGTTGTACTGGAATATAATCAGGAGCGGCCCGGTTGTTGAGCGCACGTTGGAGTATCGCTCGAAAACGCTTCAATTTAGGGCCGTACTGGAGGGACAGAATATCTTCATCCCACCCAGTCCTAACTCATATCTGTCGGTAACGAACGAAAAGTTTTAAAGAACGGAAGATTAGCGTAGACTTGCACTGTTCCACGGCAACGCTCCAAAAGTTGGGGCGCTATTAGTATATAAAGGATTAATTAATGCAAAGCCGAAAACGACCGTTTTCAGGGTCTTCTCCACCATTTAGTTAATTGAATCCTGTCCTAAATTCGATAAAGTGCCCGGTGGAGCCAAGAATGCAATGATGTCATACCAAAACTGATGGAGCAAAATTTAGGGTCTTGACATGATGCTCCATATTTTGGTATGACTAAACGACCGTTTTTAGTATGAACTAGGGCAGATAAACAGTCTTTGGGGGCTTTACCAACTTTTGGGGTGTATTCGTCACACAGTGAATTGCAGCTCAATCATTGGACTAAGAGTCCTGTCGGAATAGTTTGCAGCTCGTTTTTCGAAAAGCTCGTGTGTAAGATGAGGGTCGGATAGAAGGAACATTTTTTGGTGAAGAACTCGGATGGTGACGAGTGGTCCTGTAAGCGGTATTAAAACGAGGGGCTTTAGTGAGTTTCAAGCTCACCATACTGATCGGCATATTCTGCAAACTTTAGCCAGGGTATATCGGCGTTCATTACCTGGTCGAACAGAGGCTGAGGATACATATGCTCCGTTTTTGCTCAGCTCACCTCCAGTAAGTTCGCAAGCATGAAATGACCTTTTGGGCCCGGAGGAAGAGGTATTGTGGCTTTGGACCAGTACCAGACATAAAAGACAGCAGATAACGCCCCACCAAGAAGTATTCCAGGAACAAGAGAGTCGGTCCTCGACATAGTAAAATTTTGATCGTGGCTCCTCTACTGCGATACAGCCAGACCGATTTAAGCAGAGAGTTGGATGCTCAGCGCAGGATTCGAACTTCGCACTGGCCGAATCTTGATCGGCGATTTGGACTTGGCCGAAGCGTGGTCGGAACACCAGCCAACAGCAATTCTGGAGCTTTGCGGGATTGATCATCGTTGCGCGTGCTCTCGAGTCAAATTTGATGGGTCGTTATTGTCAGTTGATGACTCGCAGCGGCTCCGATCCAAACATAGTAAGACGAGGAACCGGAGCGGTACTCAAGGCTAATTAAAATAAATAAAAATGTAGTAATCTCGTAATCTCGTTAGAGCTGCAAAACTACAGCAAACGGGCAACTGGGTGGTGGTCAGCCGTAAACACGGGTGGCTGCAGCCAAACAATGGTCAACGATAACGCGAACCAACGAACACCCCGCCACCAAACAAGCTGATGATTTTCGCGGCGCGTCTCCTGGTATGCAGGCTGAAGTGATAAATACATACAGATTTTTCGTGCACTGACTACTACATACACGCTTGTACCAAATACACGAACTCATTGGCCGCTCCTACTCGGCAACTACCCGAAGCCACTCTTCACATCCCGCCCTAGGAGTAATTGTGCATTTAAATGGTGCGGGGTGACTATGGGAGGCATTGTTCAGAACATAGAATAATTAGCTGGGTCCTAGACTTTACCTGAGAAACCCGGCCGAATAATTCTCCTCGGGCAAGAGCTCTTGCCCGTCTGCATCCTTGGTTTTAGTAATCGTAAAGTTTGCGAGCGTGTTGCTACGGTGGTTTTAGTGATTAAAAAGGCGCATATAAGAGATGATTGGCGCACCTGACGGCGATCCACATTGATTGTTCTGCTACATGTATGCCCGGACAGGTCCTATGTGACAAAAGTTTGGTTACGTTAACCCGCAAAACGTTGTTTGTCTAACAGACCTTCGACCAAAACCAAATGCATAGTTCTCCGGTTCCGGAGGAGGGTTATCAACAAGGTAGCGCTCCGGCATGAAACGCTCGGGTTCAGTGTATACGTCCGGATCATGCACGATTTTCCTATTATGAGGTCACATCAACTGACAGTTATCACTCCAAGCGACTTGGACACCTTACCAAACATTCACGAAAACAGGAGACCGAGCAGGGATTCGGTATACCTTACCACCTGCCACCACATTGCAATCGTCCAAATCGCTAGATCGATGCATGACCAGATTGACGATAGGATGCCAACGAAGTAGCTCTCGAACCAGTGCACTCGTGTATGGAAGACTTGATCTGTCCCCTGGCAATAGCATAGTATTGCTGGCTGTGTCGAGTCGTTGACCAACGTATGCAGCGATCTCGGCTTGCGCTTTGGCTTGCACGTCCGGGTAAAGTGTCATGGCGAGGAAGAAGGATTGCACGGCTGAAACGGTAGTGTCCGAGCCGGCTCCGTATAGGTTCGAAGCTAGTATCTAATAAGGCAGCGTCAACCGAGTAGTGGACATTATCGGAAAGAATGCCTACTTTGATATGCTCCTTGGTTTCGGCGTCTATGTCCTCATTGCCCTCTGGTTGCAGTAGTTTCGAAGTGAACGAATCTTTCGCAGTACCCCCAGCCTGAGAATTGTCAGTTTTGACAAGTGACGTATCGAGAATTCTTATACCATTTGCTTCAGAGTAAAATCGAATGGTTCTGTCTGGTGGGCGTCATTCAAGTTTCTCCAGTATCGGGCCTGGCGCTGGAACGTCGCGAAAGGAAACCAGATGGGCACGTTCCGTACTAAAATAACGGTGAGGTTTAGGTCGGGGACCAGGTTTAATTACGTACGGAACGGAAACATGTCGACTGCCCACTTGCCGGGGGTCGCAGCTAAAACCAAATTGTGTGAGTGACTTTCGGTTTTCAAGAGGGGTTTTCAAGAGGGGTTTCCATCACGCACCGTCTGAGAACTCAGTCATGAGCTGATCTGCACGTTTAATAAAGCGATCTTCACTCGAATTGGCGTTATAGCCATACGCAATTCGAATGGTGATACTCGCTCCCATTCTTGTGCGGATGTTAGGCTGGTAGTGGGGCACTAAAACATCTAGAATAACTTACAGGTGCACATGCGCCATAAAATCATCAGGCGTCTCCACCAGACGTCGCATGAATTTCTGGGCTTCGTTCTGCTGCAAAGGAATATAATCCTGCGACACTCGACTATTGAGGGCACGCTGTAGCATAGTGCGATAGCGTTTGAGTAAAGGGCCATATGATAGAAATAGGACATCTCGATCCCAGCCAACTCTAGTCCGTGTAAGCAAGTAGTCAGTCCCAGGTCTCTCTACCAGTGTATGGAGACACACAGCTTCATCATTGGACTAACGTCTCTATCCGAATAGTTTGTTGCCCTCTTCTCCAAAAGCTCGGTCGCGAGGTCTGGGTCGGATATCGCAAACACGTACTTGTGAAATGTTCGAACCGAGATTAATCCTCCTAAGAAATACTTTAGTCTTTTGGAAAAACAAGAATGAGAAGACCGCCTACCATATTGATCAGCATACTCTGAAAGCTTCAACCAAAGCTTCCCAGCAGCTTGTAGCTAGTAGAACATCAACAAAACTTCGTCGCTTCATTAGATCATAACCATGACTGACCTCCATCGCGCTCCCATAAATAACATGACCCTTTGGCCCAGGAGGAAGCGGCACCGAGTTGCGCCGCCTATGCCATAGATACCACAAAGCAACCAAAGTTCCCCCCAGGAAAATCGCCGGAGACCACAGACTATCGTTCTGCATGGTTGACTCTAGCCAAAGGCTCGAGATCAAGAACGGCTCCAAGGCTTTTTATACGGCAGTTGGCCGAGGTCGCCAACAACAGTCACGTCATAATTGATCGGGGTTGGATTTCCTAAGGACACAGCTAGGTTATTCTTGGACATAAGCTTGACACCATGATTCGCGCTTTCGCTTGGAAACTCAGTCATATGGTCGAAGACGTGTTCCGAGTTGGCCGTGGAAGCAGCGCCATATACTTGATGTGGCTATGCATAAACATGAATCAATAAGTGGCGGAGGAAACCACCGCTTGCCACTTAAACTAGGCCGGCTCTTCTCGTGAGGGAGGCAGCTTCGGACTACCTATGGGGATTATCTTTCGCATCAGCTAAACGGCTAGCTCGCATCGATATCAACCACATCAACGACGCGGAAAACGGGCAAGTGGTATAGAGGATACAACCAGATCTCATGTGCGGAAGGCACAAAACCGGTCGGTGGCGGTTCGAATCCGCACTTGTCCATGGGGCTCATAATCTATTTTGTCTGACGTAGGTCTTCTGATTTACAATCCACCAAATGAGACACAAGGCGGATCTGTGGTCAATTTGTTGAGTGATTATAGAGTAGTAAAATCCAACATTGAATTCCATGACCCACATGTGCGTCGTAGCATATAGAAAATGAACTAATAAACGACTAATAGTGTCTAATCATTGACATATGTTATCGTAACCCCTTTCTCCCTTTACTCTCTAATAAGATTCAAACTCCACGCAACAGCCACGATGAGCGACAAACTCGTCAAGTCGCCAAGTCTCACGTACTACTCGGGCGGGGTTTGTACCTTCCAATATACTCAAGTGAGATAGTCAAGAAATCGCATACATGGAGCTCCGGTAGATATTTAGCGTTCTAGTGAGCTCAGATGAGCGTGATGTGAATGATAGTGACTCCATGCCGATGACGAATCCTGTTTATTGTAGGTGTTTTGCGTCCAACAAGCGCTCGGTGTCAAGGAATCAAGCTCAAGCTCCTCGCTGAACGTGTTATGCGATCAATAGGATATAACAACGCATACACGAACCAAATTGACTCCCAATGAACGATGATTTTCCACAAACCTGGACGTCCGGCTGTGGCCAAGTTTCCGTTCTCAAAGGATTCTACAAGGGTGCGCAGGCGCCGGGCTTGAGACAGGGAACGATTCTTACAACCCTCTGTGACGTAATATTACTTTTCGCAGCTAGTCGAGCCGGGAACGGCAATCTTCGTGATCCCCTGATTCAGGCCATCACCTCAAAGACCGAGCTGCACAGATTTCTATCCGCCACAATAAGTTCTCGACCCTCACTCAATACATTGTGCTCCATGATTTCTGCTCAGCTCACAGATGCTTTTACCCAGCTGGAGGAGGTTCAGGGACAGCTTATCTCGGTGGTGACCACGTTTCACGATGCGTGCATGACACTGTACCAAGCCGCTATCAGACCCAAAGACGACGACGCGTCCCAGAAATGCCTAGATTCTGAGCTCGTTCAATTGGCTGACCGACTGGCTCCGCTTTCCGTGGCCGAACACAAATTACGAGAATCCCTAGCCTTTCTTCGTCGGACCAGGAACACATCCCAGAGTATAGTCCCTATCAATAAGCTTCCCGCAGAGATACTGTCTAGAGTCTTCGAGTGTGTTAGCTTCCAGCAGGACTGCATTGATAAGATCAACTTTGACCTCCGACTTAGTCCATTGGCTGTTCTTCCTTCAGTTTGTGCTTCGTGGCGTCACGTAGCACTAGACACTCCGCCGCTGTGGACTCACCTAGATTTCTTTGGGGAGAATGGCTCGTACTCAACAAGTCGAATAACGTTATGGTTGCAACGTGCACGCCACGCACCACTTCACCTTCACTTCAAACGTTACCGCTTCTTTGAAGATGAAGGACTTACGTCGGAGACGGGAAATATGCTCAGTCGCGCAGGATCCTTCACATTTGAATCTGAGTCGAGCGAGAGGCTTTTAAAGGAGACACTCGACCTTTACAATAAACATGGTCGATCAGATAGGCTCAAGGCAATCACCATCAGGACGAATTACTGGCATAGTGAAATCTCCGACCATTTTAACTGGTCCTGCTTCGTCCCGAGCAGTCTAACGACTCTCAAACTGTTCCATTCATCTGATAGGATAACACCGAGTCTGGACGAGTTGATGGCACTACTATCGAGAACCACCAACCTCCGTACTCTAATCGTGCGAGCCGTTTCTATCATTTCAGGCCAGAGCAAGAGTTATCCAGAAATCAGCTTGCCCCACTTGGAATATTTTGCATCATATCCTACCGATTCTACTCGCAGAAACTATTTGGGCATCACTAAACGCCTCCTGCGGAGCATTGCACCGGGGGCTTCTGAGCTCGAGGCGTGGATTGATATGGGTCTTCCTACCGATGAAGAACATGATGCTGCAATTCGGAAGTTCCTGGGACGCGCACGGGTCACTCGATTGCATATAGGCTATTTCAATCACGGAGATGAACTACGGCTAGCTCGGTATCTCGATTACTTGCCTGAGCTTCAAGTTCTGAGCATGGACTTCAATGGCGATCAGACATCTAATATCCTTACCGCACTTATATCATTAGATGAAGCGCAAGGCTATCGTCCAAGGTGCCCAAAACTTCACACGTTGCGACTCTCCGAGGCTCGTATTATCCCGCAATCTCAGGATCAACTGAAAAAAATCGTTGAATGCCATGACTTGAAAAGGTTTGTTCTCGGATATGGAGCCGGCTTTGTCGATGAGGCTGGTGCTTACGAATTGATTCGTGCGCGGGTGCCTAATGTAGAATCCAATAATGTGGAGTGGTTTGATTTTGGTGGCTAGACCTCTCAGATATGATGTTCATGAGACGGGAAAAATGTGGCTGTAAATATGTTGACACCCTTATATGTAGCTACTGCTTGTTTGATTCAGCTTACCGCTGGTTTCGCTGGTCGCCCAGTGACCCCAGCACTGAGTACAGTGTACAATACGCATATATGAACCAAAGCCGGAACATTTTGGCTGTAGGCCTATTCTACGAATGACTTACTAGCTCTTGCCGATGCCGCTCCCACTGGGGCATTGCGACTTTGGAAAACCGCCTCTGTCTTCATTGTGATGGGGTGAGAATTGTACTCATAATTTATCGAAAAGCCCTATTTGAGGAGTATGACTCACAGGACCACCGGCAGAAGCTTCCCGCTCCCTGGCCAATGGGCGCCTATTCCCGTGGCCCTGACTGACCATCATCAACAAACTGATCTGTTGATCCCAACCACCACCTTAGATACTACACATCACATCTTTTTCGCCCATCGCGGCCTATTCTTATAGCTACTCAAGCCATTGTGCTTAATGTCTCCGATACCGATCATAGACGCTTTTGCGCAGTTCGAGTCGGCACAGGGTCAGCTTGCGGTGGCGGTGGACACGTTTTATGATGCATGCGTAGCGCTGTACCAAGCTGCTGTCAGGCCTGAAGACGACGACGCGGATCACAGCTGGCTTGAAAAGAAGCTTGCGCCAATGGTCGATCAGCTGAACTCGTTTGCCGCCGTTGAAGGGAAACTAAGGCGATCTCTGGGTGTTCTGAATCGAGCAACGAATGTATCAAGGAAGCTGGTGCCTATCAACCTGCTCCCGGTCGAAGTTCTATCCAAAGTATTCATGTATACCATTCCCCAGAGGGATTGCATCGACACGATCGATGTTTACCCCCGACTTAGCCCGTTGATTGTCATCCCTTCGGTGTGTGCCTCGTGGCGTCAAGTGGCATTGAATACTCCCTCACTATGGACGCACATCGATCTCTTCAAAGAAGACCACCCATCTACAAAGAACCGAATTACCTTATGGGTGCAACGCGCACGGCATGCGCCAGTTCATCTGCACTTCAAAAGCTACCGTTTCTTTGAAGATGAAGAACTCGTATCGGAGACGAAAGGCATCCTGACTCGCGCAGAGTCCTTCGTGTTCTCGTACTCGCCCGAGGGTTACATACGGGACATATTCAACCATTACGATGCAGGCGGTCGATCGGATAGGCTCAAGCTGATCGCCATTGGGCCGGTCGCCTGGCGAAACGAAGACTTTGGTCATTTTCACTGGTCTAGCTATGTCCCGCATACTTTGACGACTCTCAAGTTGGTCTACACGTCTGACAGAATCACTCCTACCCTAGACGAGCTCATGGCGCTGCTCTCAAGGACTCCCAATCTGCGTACTCTAGCTCTGCGAGACGTCAGGCTCACTATGAACCCGAGCAGTACCTATCCCGAAATTAGTTTACCCAACCTGGAGTACTTCGAATCTTATCCAAACAACTCACCTAGACCAAGCTATTCGAACTTCACCAAACACCTCATGCGGAGCATCGTACCGGGATCTCGTGAGCTCGAGGTGTGGGTTGATGTTGGTAGCTTCGACGACGGAGAGCATGATTTGGAACTTCGACGATTTCTAAGGCGCTCACGAGTCACATGCTGGCACACAGGCTACTTCAAGCCTGGGGATGAGGTACGCCTAAGTCAGTATCTTGACCGCTTGCCCGAGCTTCGCTTTTTGAGCTTGGACTTTAATCGTGATCCATCACATGATATTCTCGATGCGCTCATAGCGCCAGCTGAAGGACCGGGATACCGTGCAAGGTGTCCAATGCTTCGGACTCTGCGGTTGTCTCAGGGTGATATCAACTCGCAAGGTCAAGCTCAATTGAAGCGAGTTGTTGACTGCCACAGCATAACCAGGCTTATCCTTGGAGATAGCGTTCGTTTTGTTGACGAGTTCGGTCGAAGATGTGACGATAAGGAGATCCTTGATTGGCTTCACGCGAGGGTGCTTGCTGTAGAGTCCAGTGGTGTAACATGGTTTGAACTGAGTGCTTAACACTTTCCTATGTACGTAAGACGGAGAAATAAAGATGAAAGGCGTTTCACTACATATCTACGCACCTCGATAGATGGCGGTTGCTTAGTTGCTTGTTCCTCTTGGCCTGCAACACTTTAGTAGGCGGAGAACAGCGCATACAATTAACCAAGCTCAACTATTAAGATTGTAAGCGAAAACGGAATATATCGCAGGTCTCGTCTGATTCCTGATCCACTGCCTCAGCCGGAGGGTGATTGTAGTCAACGCCATCAATCGGGGACTCGCGAGGCATATCTGAATCCGAAGTTTTGAGCAATACTTCGTGGGACGCCATTTTAGATAGATAGACTCGAAAAAAAAGGTGGAAGGGTACAGCTTTGAAGTTTGACGACAAGAGTGGGCTGGTTGGTGATTGGCCCCCGGGAGCGCCAGTTTGCCACGTTAAGTTTGCATTTGCGGAAGTATACGCTACGCAGCTGGGGGCACAGTAAAGAACGTGCGAGGGTGGGGCTGTTAGGAAGTGTGCGATCAGATAGGATTCCGAGAATTTCCATAATGTCATTGTTACTACAGAGTAGAAGGCGCAGGTCTGGAAGGGTGGCAAAAAGGTTGGACATGTTGTGCCAAGCAATTCTGTTGTAGAAATATACTGATTGGACGTTCGAACACCGGAATAGGTCGCACAATATTTCAACGCTATTGGGTTCACTAGCGAACGCCCACCATTCTATATGCAGCGCTAGTGGGAACGACCCAGGTAACAAGAGAGAGATAAGCTGTTGCTGAGCGGTGAAGGAATATTTCGTTTTCATGAGCGGGAGTTTTTGAAGATGGGGAAGATACACGGGCTGATATTCTTCGCCTTCGTTTTTGAGAATGTTGAGTCGGTTAGGCAAAGTGTGCGTAGTCTCGGGCTAGCCCTGAGCATCTCGATAAGTTGCCTGAAAGTAGGACTAGAATACGTTGTCCACGCTACTTGCAGATGTTCCAAGCTCACGAATGCCATGAACCCCAGTCGAAACATCCACCACACAAGCTGAAGCTAGTGAGGCTCTGAAGGAACTTGTCGTGTGATCCATCCGGTAGCACTTGCGGAACGGGCTCATCAGAGCAAAACACCGAAAGTAAAATCTTCACGGAAAGTGTCTTGAGTGAGGGAGCGAGACTGCCCACTGGCCATAGAGCTAGGACCGAGGTTAGCGAGTACACATCTTGCAGGACAGTGTCAAGCGAGCGTATCTGATTACACTTGGGACTAAAAATAGATAGCCAGTCGTTGTGAGCTGAGTGTGGGGGTAACACAGCATAAACATCAAGCGGTGCGTCACCAGCACGTGTAAGTGATAGTCGAGCTAAACGAAATTTACTATCTGTGCGGGGAGACACGATTGTCGATTAAAAAGAAGGACTCTCTAGTGCGAGGTTGCGCCAACTAGTACATACCGACGAAAGAATCAGCGTCGGATGGCGTTGCATTTGCCTAGGCAGAGGTAGGGATGTTTCTTTGATAGACCCACTATCGATCAGCATCGCAAATATACGTAGAAGTAGCGATTGAGGGAGCATGTTGATTGGAGCAAGGCTAAACGACAGGTTACGAGCTTTCTGTAGGTTATGTACGCTGTCGTCTAAGATTTGCTTGTAGCCTTCGAACTCGGGTATCTTTTTCTCGACTTCGAGGAGACTAGCATCAAAGAAGTCATGGCTATCGTGATACGACTGACGAGTGAACGCTAGAGTAGACTGAAGATGTGTACATGCGGTTGCGTATGCGGTGATACTGTTCACAAGTTGATCGTGTGCAGCTTTCCACGACTGAAAGATGGAGTTTATTGGGGATGGACTACGGACACAAAATGTGAGGATGCACTAGTTAAGATACAAATTTAACAAAAGGAGAGCTCACGGTATGCTCATCGATACGTATTATGATGGGGTGGCAAGATGGTGGCAGAGCGGGAGATTGCCAGCCACCACGTGACAACAAGCAGCCACTCGGATCACTTGGAGCGTTTGCATCCGTTACGATGCCTCAGCCTGCCTCGTCCACCGACCAAGAACCCACCAACACTGCAGGTCTAGCCGCAACTGAGCAAATTGAAACAAACTCTATTGAACTGGACGATAACGGTCTCTCCGAACAAGATGAACGTGAACTAGCTGCTCTTGGAGGCGAGTTGTTGGCTGCTGCTGCGCTCGCAAACGTTTCTCGTGTTCAAGCGCTGGTGGGAGGAAATGCTCCGGCCTGGTTCCAAGATCCAACGAGCGGGTGGGGCCCTCTCCACTTTGCAATTGGCGGGGATGGCGGTGGGGAATATAGAGACGAAGAAGATGTACAGAAATGTGTCGAAATGTTACTCGAGGCTGGATCGCCTTGGAATGCAGGTACGTTAGATAAGCGACGAGATTTTTTTAGATGATCAACCTGTGATTCCTCTAGTGGATAATCTCGGAAACTGTGCAGGGGATGTGGCTTTGTCGCTGAACGACGTCGACTGTTATGCACTCATTCGAGACGCAGGACTTCGATCTGGTACATGCTCCCAGTTGGATTCCGATTCTTACACCGGCGCCTGACTCCTCATTCCAGAGTTTATGCTTCATGCTCTACAAACTAAGACCTCGTTGACTGCGCTACGTGCAGAAGACAATACCGCTGCCAGCTCGACATCGGTATTCCTAGACTCAAAACTGCTCTACCGTACCGACAAGAACGGGCAGGAAATCGTGGTTGTAAGCGCGGGGGATGAAGAGGTTGGGGTGATGATGGGGTGGGAACGACCTATTAGTGCGTCTGCTTTGTCTTCTACGCTACTTAGGGAGCTAAAATCGCTATGAGCAGTGGAAGCAACCGTTCGTGCTCTCTGCCCGCCATCAGAAAGCGAGAAGAAACTCGGCCCAACAGTACTGAACATAGGATTCGGACTCGGAATAGTACGTCTCGGTACCCCTAAGACTTTGGGCAGATCATGGATCTTGTCGCTTTCAGATCGATTCGTTATTTCAATCCCTCGACCCTCCTCCTTCTCGACATGTTATCATCGAGCCCCACCCGGACGTTCTCGACCATATGCGATCAACAGGATGGTTCTCTAAGCCAGGTGCCGAAATTCTGGAGGGTCGATGGCAGGATTTTGTTACGCCTGACAAGATTGAGACATTGTTGGGAGAGGAAGGCGGGTTTGACGTGATTTATACAGATACGTTCTCAGAAGACTATAGTGGTGAGCAATAAACTTATGCACCCATTAGCTTAACTAGCCGGCTAACCCAAGCTCGTAGACCTTTATCAGTTCTTTGAACACCTAGGGGACCTAATGGCGGATCAGAATTCCCGATTCAGCTTTTTCAACGGGCTCGGAGCCACCAGTTCGTCTAAACTATTCTCTCCTTATCGAGCCACACCTGACCCTCTGTGTGTCGTCAGATGCAACCTTCTACGATGTCTATACTAAACTCTCCGCCCTACACCTTGAAGACATGGGCCTCACGACGAGCTGGGAAGACGTCGACGTGCATACCGCCGCAGAGGGTGAGGGGGCGTGGGGCGAGACGAGGAAGTACTTCTCATTACCTCTATACAGGATGCCAATATGTGTGCCTATACATTGATAGATCGTTTTTTAGGCGAGAGTTGAATAATATACGATTGAATGTCCCATCACAGATGCTAAATAGCTCTGGACTACTTTTGGTCTCCCTGCAATATATTTCGGATTACTCCCAGGTAGCTCAGGCACCCGTGGCTCCGAATAGTCGGAGGTGTGCAGGGCCGAAGTTAATCCTGAGGTTGACGTACAGGTTTGCAGGTCGAAGCAATCGATTCTGTTAACCTATTATTTGGCAGCCAGTTATGATCATCTTGGATTTCTGGGTTTCAGATTCGCATATAGATACGAACAAGCCAGTGTCTGTTTTGATAGGAAGGTTAACCAAGACGTTAGATGCCTCAAGGGCCTAGTATGCAAGTCAACGGCGGGTGGAGAGCATTATAAGAAGAAAAACGGAGCTCAACATACTTAACGCCCTTTCGTCCCAATTGCCAGCAGCTTGTTGGCATTGACAGCTCAGATCTACACCTACAGCAGCCTTCAGGTCGGCAAAAATGCCGCTAACAGCATACTGAGCTGAGAATTAATCCAGGCACAGGTTTATGCAGGATAGTGTGGCACGCCCCTTGTCTCTGCACAAAGCCAACGTGTTAAAATTCGACATATGGGAATTTCAGTCTTTTCTTGTGAACTTCTATCATTCTTACCATCGAAAGTACACACTCGAAATTTGCGAAAGGGGTAAAGGATGTTGAAAGGGGAACAGCAGAGGGCAAAATGTTGAATTTTGACATATCCGGGCTGTCAAGAATGTGCTGGCTGGGTCACCGGCAAGAATGGAGGACGCTAGGACACCAGAGGCAGAGTGACTGGTGAAGCGCCTGAAGAGCAAACGCCTAGCGGAGTAGGACAGGCCACGTGTGCCGTCGAGCGTTGTTGTAGGATAATCATCACAAAGAGCAGGCCAGTGCGTCGGGAGGCGTGTCACGTGATGCTTTTCCACTGAAACCTCCTCCACTGTGTCCTCTCCTTCTTTTGTACTGGCTGTTCCACGCCCTTCTGTTTCTGTTTCTGTGCTCCTGTGCTGTGCATCTCGCGGTTTGACTTGTGTTCATGTAGCGAGTAATAAACGTAGCTAAAAAAAAAAACAAAAAAAACGCGTGTCACGTGACGATCTAACGCGCAGTCGCCGATTTCCATCCGTCCTCGGGCAAAACCCGAAAAGCTAGTCAGCAGCTCGGCGCTAGCTTGGCTGAATGAGCACTCGGGAGCACCGGGAGCCGAGTTAGCCGGTGCTTCCGCCTCATCCCGAGGGCTCGTTTAGTGCTCGCTAAGGGGGGGGTCTGGCTTCCGGCCCTCCCGGGCTAGTTAGCGCTCGGGAGCGCTAACTAGCTTTTCAGCTTTTGGCTGAGTCAGAAGGCTACAGCATACACCTTCCCTCGTCACCTTACCTACCGGTACTAGCACTCCGCATGCTAGAGCCTTGGATATGAATAACACCATGATACTGAGCATGGCCGTCGGCCCCTGAATAGTATTTCACAGACCAGATGTTTAGCACGCCATCTTCGTTCTACTAGGCGTAGGAATGGGTCAGGATCATGAGTCTTGTGGGTCTAGCGTTTTCATCCTACGTGAGCCTCAATATTTAAGAAGCGACATTTCAATTTCTGGCGCGAGCTATAGCCGTCTTGTGCTTTGTTAGCCGGCGACCCAGGAAGTCTACTAAATGAGCCTGGGGTCGGACAAAAGGGATACTGGATACCCTACTGAGTCGAACAAAATGAAGCCCTACGTACATCTTTCTTGCTACACTCTACGACATCGATTGGTTTGAATTTATCCTACCTATCCAGCACTTTATTAAAGCATTAATGGAGTTTCTTGGCTGGGCGCGATATGCACTGTATTATTAGCTCAACGCATGACTATATACTAAGCAGTGTATATCATCGAGTGCATATGTAGGTTCCGTTCCCAGCTGAACTGCACCCGTCGAGTTCCGTGAGCGCAGGATAGTGAGGAAGCAATGGGAAGTCGGGGCATCGGTGGGTTGGTTTGAGGGCAAGTGTGATAGTATTGATAGCGCAAAACGATCAACATTTCGACCAGAAGGTACGTTCCATTCAGACATGAAAGGAAATGACTCGGAAGTCACAATCTATTGAGCGAAAACTACATCATTGTATGCCAATCATAGACCGATAGATTTCCTAGGCCGGAAGTACTTGTGCCAGCGTTTCCCGAGCTTGTTACGATCTAGATCAAGCCCTAGAACGCCAAGCGTGGAAATCAAGGTCGTGTTCTGGGGACTGAGGAGTGTGACGCGAAGGTGGAGGGGGACCCATATAAGCTTATTGCCGTCGAAAACTATCCAACCATCGCGGTTTAATGTCCAGGCGAAGAAGGAGAACGACCACCATCGGCACCGCTAGGACCCCGAAAAATCCACCGCCTTTGCTGTTCCCCTCGGTTTCCCCCCTTTTTTTCACTCTCTTTATCTCGGTCTCGACTAGCCATACTAGTTACCTAGCTTAATCACTGTCTATTCGCCATGTCTACTAGAGCAAAACAGAAAGGAAGCACCCTCGCTCCGCCCCTCCTTCCCCCGACGCGTCGACTTGGCTCTCGAAACACCTCGGATTCACACCCTACGACCCCCGTGGACCCCCGCGCCACCCCCGCACCACCTGAGCCCACGCCCCCTCCGGCCCCCGTCCCGGCACCGAAGACCCCGAAAGAAGCAATTTCGCTCCTGAACTCTCACGGTCTGATCACCAAGAACCCTAAGCTCTCGCCTGCAAGCATCATTAACCTGCTGACTGGCGTGGCTAACTTCCCGAAAGTGATCGAAAATGGCCACAACCCGATACTCTCTGCGATAGCCCTACTAGTCCCCGAAGCAATGGCCAGCGCGAACGTCGTACGCGCAGACCTAGACGAATTCAAGGCCAAATTCGTGGCTCTGGAGGAAAAAGTCGACAAGGTGCTCGGGCTGGTGGAAAACCCGATGACCCTGGAGGAGGATGTCGGGGAAAAACTAGATAAGATGATGAGTACAATTAGCAACTCCGCATCCAAGGCAGAGGCGGCCGAGCAGGCTGCCATTGTCACGCAAAGCAAACTCACCTCCCTCCTCGAGGCGCAGAGTCAGACGGACCGACGCCCGTGGCACAGGGTCACGTCCAGGAATAGCGGCTCGCACAGGGAGCCCGCTCCCCACAGCCCAGCGCAGCCCCCGCCCGCGGGCGGACCCCCACCCGCACGAGGAGCCCCGCCCTCTCACACGACCGGCAAGCCCAGGGATCTTGTCGCGACTGCGAGGCAGCGAGCCCACGCTCAGGCGGCCACCATTCTCATCCAGCCTGTCCCGGGAGCAGAAGGTAGTGAGATGGATAAGATGTCGGAGCCGGCCCTGCTCAAATGGATCAGGGAGGCCTTGGTACCTACCTGGCAGCAGCTCGCCGACGGCGGACACTACGAGGAGCTCGGACTGACAGAAACCCCCCGCGTAGGTTTCCACCGCGCCACCCGCCTCCCCAGCGGCGGCGTTCTCTTCGAGGTGGCCAGCCTGCACCACGCGGCTCTCCTCAGCACGGTCAGGGTCTCCAAGGCGCTGCAAGCCAACCTAGGCAACGTCGAGTGCAGAGGTCAACGAGCGGACATCCTGCTCGCGTCGGCCCCAATCGAAGTCAACCCAGACGATCCCGAGTTCCTCCGCGCGCTGGAGAGGGACAACCAATTAGATATTGAAAGTGTACTTCACTGCTCGTGGGTAAAACCTGTCCGCCGACGGTCCCCACGGCAGATCAGGGCAGTGATGAAGGTTTCCTTACGATCACAATCCGTCGCTGACGAGCTCATAGCCAAAACAGGCCGCCTCAATGGCGAGGACGTGGAGTTCAGGCGCATCATCGAGGAACCAGTGCGCTGTCTCAGGTGCCAACGTTTTGGTCATCGTGTCGCCACTTGCAAGTTCACGAGGGACATCTGCAGCCAATGCGGAGACGAGCACCGAACCTCAGCCTGCCCCGACCGCCGCTACCGCTTTTGCGTCTCATGCCAAGTGGATGCGCACGCATCGTGGTCCAGGGAATGCCCCGTCTTCCTAGAGGAGTGCCGCAGGCTCAACCAGAAGAGACCGGAGAACCACCGAAAGTATTTCGACCCGGAGCGTGTTGACCCCCCAGCCCAGCCCGACGCTCCCGCTCCTCCTGTCTCTCCTGCCCCCTCTGCTCCGGCCGCCCCTGTCGCCCCTGCTGCCCCTGTCGCCCCTGTCGCCCCTGCCGCCCCGGCCATGCCGGATTTACTTCTTGCTGACATACTCAGGGAAGACGGCACCGTTCCTGCTGTCACCATCCCTGCCTACTTCCCCGTGCGCCAACAGTCTCCCCCGCCCCCCACCGAGGAAGCAGGCCATGCCTCCCCGCCCTGGGACGCTGAAAGCAAGAATGGCACCCCGGAAGTTGAGGAACTCCCGCGCACCCCCATCCGCGAGGTGTCCCCACACTTCTACCTCTCCACCTACCAGTATGCGCCCCCTCGTTCTCGCTCCTCGTCTGTCTCCTCGGTCTCGACCGACAGTTCCGCAGCCTCCACGGTTACCGCTCTTAGCCGTCAGGTGGCCTCGTTCCCGGGTAGCTTCGACTCGTCTCAATGAGTGATACGCCCAACATCGCCCCTCTCGATAGCAAACCGGTAATAATTTGGCAACTGAACGCGAATAAATCGGGCGTAGCACAAAGCGAATTCATACTCAACCCCTCCGTAATTTCTGGCTCCCTCCTTGCGATACAGGAGCCCTACATCGACTTCCGTGGAGCCTCTCGAGTGCCTGACTCTTGGTTGGCGCTATACCCATCCCCCCACGGCAACAAAGACACCCCCAAATCTCGCTCCCTCATCGCGATTCATCCCAGTATCTCGACGAACGGCTGGGAGCAAGTGGAATGCGACTCAACGGACATCGTAGCGGTCAAGCTTGACACACACCGAGGCCCGATGCTAGTAGTGAATGTTTACAACCCATGCGTAACTAGCGCCTCACTACCGATCCTTCGTGCTCTGCTGAAAACTCGCCCCGCGGGCGAACATCTGGTGGTGCTAGGCGACTTCAACCTACATCACCCCATGTGGGACGAAGACAGGAACGCGCACTTGTTCACCGCGCACAACCTGGAGCTCGCTCAGGAGCTATTGGACATTACAGGCGAATACTGGTTAGAGATGGCACTACCGAAAGGAACCCCCACGCTGCAGTCTACCAGCACGGGAAATTACACGCGCCCGGACAACGTCTACATTTCTTACACGCTCTCGCTCGGCTTAGTTACTTGTGATACGACTCCCGACAACCGCCCCCCCAACACCGACCATATTCCCATCCGCACCGAAATCTCTGTCGCGCCGACCCGTAACCCTTCGGTCGACCGTTGGAATTTTAAAGTAATGGACGTGGAAGTGTTTAGGCACCGCCTAGAGGAAGGGCTCTTGAACTTAGAGGACAAGTACTACCCCGGCGGGCAGGCTGGGCTTGACTCTAGGGTTGAAGATCTTGCGGAGGCGATCTTACGAGCGGTCGAGGCTAGCACACCTAAGCTGAAGTTGGACCCGAAACTCAAGCGTTGGTGGACAAGAGAGCTTACCGACTTCAGGAGGGAGGTCAGGAAGCTTGCAGGTCAGTCGTACCGGGTCCGTTTTGTTCACACAGATCCAGTCCATGCCATCTTCAAAGCCACGAGGAACAGGTACACCCAGGCCATCCGGGATGCCAAGCAGAGGCACTGGGAGGACTTCCTCAACTCACTGGACGAGGAAACGATGTGGACTGCGGCCAAGTACGTGGGCGACGAGCGGGGCTTCGGAGGCAGGACGCGAGTCCCAAACCTCCGGTTCGAACATCCTGACGGGACAAAGGACACTGCCAAGGACAACCAGACGAAGAGCAAAGTATTACTAGACGCGTTCTTTCCCAAACCCCCCACACGCAACGACGCCCCTGGACCTAAGGCACCGACCCCGGTCATGGACCTCCCCGAGCTCACCCTGGATGACGTGATGGAAGCGATCAACGGTTTTAAGCCCGACAAGGCCCCGGGCCCGGACGGTCTCCCGGCTAGGGTCTATCTTGCTGGTGCCGACATCCTTGCTCCTAGGCTCTTGGTTATATACCGTATTTCGCTCAAGAAAGGCTTGTACCCCTCAGCGTGGAAACACTCTCGAACGGCAGTGCTAAGGAAGCCAGGGAAACCTGACTATACTGTGGCTAAGGCATATCGACCGATAGCTCTCCTTAACGTAGTTGGCAAGATCCTCTCCGCTTGCGTGGCTAAAAGACTGCACACCTTAGCTAGCCGCCATGACTGGATCCCTCCACATCATTTCGGAGGAAAACCTGGGCACACGACTACTGACGCGCTCCACCTCATGACGAAGAAGATCAAGGATGCCTGGGCCAGGGGACAAGTTGCGTCCGCCTTGTTCCTGGACGTCAAAGGGGCCTTCCCACACGCCGACCCGAACCGACTAGCTGAGAATATGCGCTTACTGGGAGTGCCTCGCACCTACATCAGGTGGACACTGGCCAAATTGGAAGACCGCTCCACTTGTCTTTCTTTCGACGACTTTGTGTCTGAGGCTCTCCCTATCTTGAACGGTATCGACCAAGGCTGCCCCCTGTCTGTAATTTTCTACCTGATGTACAACTCACCCTTGGTGCGAATCCCTAGGCCCTCGATGGGGGAAATCTGCATCGCCTACATCGACGACATCACCTTGCTGGTCTGGGGCGATAGCGCTAAGGAGAACAACAAAAGACTACGTAGCATGATGATGAGGAAAAACGGCGCGCTCGCCTGGTCAGACTCGCACCACTCGGAGTTCGAGCTGGATAAAACGGCGCTTGTTCACTTCTCCCGGAAGAAAGACATCGATAGGCCCGCTCTGAAAGTTCGAAAGCAGATCATCCCCGCCGTACCATCCCACACTCTCCTCGGCGTCATCTTGGACCAAGGTCTTCGGTTCAAGGAACAGAGCAACAAAGCGGTCACTAAGGGCTTACTCTGGACTTCCCAGCTGGGTAGGCTAGCAAAAATGTCCCGCGGCGCCTCTCCCCGTATCGTGCACCGGCTCTATCTCAGCATCGCCGTGCCCCGTTTCACATACGCCGCAGATGTCTGGTTCACCCCCATCGTCGCCCCAGCCACCTCTGGCCTCACTCGCTACTCTGGCTCGGTAGGATTCGCGAAAAAGTTCATCAGGGTCCAGGCCGCAGCTGCGAGAGCAATCCTCGGCGCCATCCGCTCCACACCCATCGAGCACTTAGACGCTTTCGCCGGTCTCCTCCCAGTAGGGTATCTCTTGAACGAAGCATGTCAGCGCGCGGCCATCCGGCTCCTCACTGTCCCAGATAAGCACCCACTCCGGAAGGAGGTCGATAGAGCGTTTAAAGGCCGTAAAAACCACCCCTCCCCGCTGCAGAAAATCCTCCGATATCTCCGCAACATACCGTATGACCTGGAACGATGGGAGTTCAAGGAGGGGAAAAGAGCTCATCTTCAGATCCCGCCTGGCCTCTTTCCTAGCCGCGCTGACGCTGTGCGAAACACTCTAGCCAATCAGACCCCTATTCAGGTTTTCGCGGACGGCTCCAGGGGCGATCATGGGGTGGGAGGGGCGGCGGTTCTCAGGATGGACGGCGTGAAGCGCGCTTGTTCGGGTGTGAGGCT
>WSTH01000072.1:0-47216 GCA_019616345.1 Ceratobasidium sp. 395 | reverse complement strand
GGCGCACAACGGCGGGACGACTTTCGCCTCGCTAAGCGCCGGGTTTCCCGGGTATTGCAAATGTCCACCCGGACACCACCCGGGCATTCTTACTCATCAGCACAGCCTGTCCGGACCTGCCCACCACTCGGCCCACCGGTGCCCGCAGCGGGTCAGTCCGGGTGATATCCGGGAACGGATGACCCATTCCCGGCCCTACGCTAAATGCGCCTGCCCACACTCGCCACCAGCAGCTCCCCCTCGAGCCCATCTGTCACTAAGTTAACTGGGTGTCAGATTACCTTGCTTCGCCCCCAATCGCACGGGTGAGCATCGAGCAGACGGGTGGCTTACTAAATTCCTGAGCTCGTGAGGAGGAACGCGGTTTTCCGATCGCACGTTTGGCTTTGGACATCCTTACGGCGCCTGGTGTGTCGCTAGCCGTGAGGCTGAAGAGTTCGCGTCCGAGGACGAGGCTCAGCGTAAGCGTATCGAGGCTCTCAACGGTCTTCAGAACTTCGTACGTCCTCTCTCCTCTTCCCCTTCATAATTCCAACTAATCACACTACTCTAACTAGATCTGGGGCCTCAAATCCCAACTCGGCGACCAAGAAAGGCTCGGGGGCAAGATCTCCGACGAAGATAAGAAAACCATCTTGGCGACCGTCAAGGAGACCTCGGACTGGCTCGAAGAAAACGGCCAGAGCGCGACCAGCAAGGACTTGGAGAAGAAGCTCCAGGAGGTCCAGGCGGTCGTTAACCCGATCACTGGGAAGTTGTATGGTGGTGGAGCTGGTGGGGAGGGTGGCAGTGGATCACATGATGAGCTTTAGATGATTAGTTGTTGTTGTTGTTGGTTTAATTATGTAGGAGTGTAGGAGGGGAGGTTCTGCTAGTGTAGTTGGACTTCTTCTCGACTAAAAATGTGATGTGATTTGATGATCAAGGATTGTGCGAGTGATGTGGCGGCTTGGGTGTGGCTCGGCGCTTAGGATTCGTGTGAGTAGGTACCGTGACACATGAGTGGTGGGACAACCTCGACAACGACAGCTGATTTCCCGCTAATGGTTTCCTACGGCGCGTTTCTTACCTTGTCAGTGTTGTGTTAGTATTTTACATTACGCGCGTCTTTCATAATGGCCCGAATTATATTCCATCTCTAGCCTCTAAATATGTGTAATTAGTGGACTCGTGCTCAGGATGCGACACGGCAGAAGGCGGCTATTCCGCGGAGTTCATGACCGACGCAAAACTGAGAGAAAAGAGCCTGCGTGCACGTTCTGGTCTTGACCTGATACCTCCTCCGATAAGCTAAATATTTGGACTCAATGAGTAGCTGCGAGGCCGATTACCGATTGGGGGGTTATCTTTTGCCGCGCCTTATTGGGTGGCGTTTATATAACATGAACGTGTTCCAACAAGCAAGCGCGTAGCTTCTAGTATTTAGGGCAGTGATTCGTAGAAACGATATGTAAGTTGAAGATGCGACCAGGATGTTCGGTGTGCATCGTCCAGGTCCGGAGAGGTCCAGCAGGTTGCATACTGCGCCCAATATTGACAAGGAGAACCGAGGCCGAGCGTATTATTCCATTCAGTCTTGCGCGAGCTGGAGGGAGAAGAAAAAACAGAAACATCGATTCGGAAGAAGGCGACGAAAATCACTGGCGAATAGCACACAGCTCGATTGAGGCGCACATCGTACGAGCGCTCCTACCAGAAGCTAGAGTCAACCCTCATCGTCAGCCTCTGTTACCGACGCTCAAAGCGCGCCTGCACACACCCAATGTCTGGCTCGAGCAGATGCACCCATTTCGTAGGTAGACCCAGGTCCTCCAACTTCTTACCGAATTCCTTGTTGGCTGAGCTCTGCGTCCCCTTACCGTGGTCCGCCAGGAGGAACCAGCACGAAGTAGTGCTTCCCCTCGTGTAAGACGTCCGGCATCTCGCATCTATAAGTGGACATCGAATGAATCCGTACGTTCGCCACGGCGACCGCTGGCTGAATTTCTTTTCCCGGGAACATCTTCTGCAGAGCCTCTTCCTTTCGCATGTCGTCATGTGTGAGGAGATATCCTGCGAGGGGAGTACTGATCGTCCTGCAAGAGTTGGCAGACATCAGCAAAATTACCGGAATGTGGCTTGTTCACTTACATGAAGGGCGAAAATAGGGTGGTAATATATGTGACTTATCTTCGGCGCCACCCCTCATACAATGGGGTGGTTCAAGATGGCAAATTCCGAGTCACACTCCAAGCTAGATTCCGGGTTTTCATAGGACTTTCGGGAATTTGAGCCCGAGTGGAGCCGGAATCTGACTCTAGGGGAGATCCGGGTTTTTCCTCGGGGAAATTTTTCGGAAAGCTGAAAAAACGGAGGAGGCTTTTCGAGTCTTTGTACGGGAGAAAATCTTCGGACAGGCGGTCTTTGTTTAGTTTGCATTCTTGTTGAGCACTAGAATTTTGAGATAAGGCTCCTCATTTGTTCATCATTTTCCGCTCGCTCCTTTGTCTCCCCCTTTGTACTCGCTGGAAAATGAAAACTAGACGACAAGGCTACCTTCAAAATTTACCTCTCCATGAAAACGCCAGGAAAACGGTGGCTATGAACTCAAGATTTTACTCTGCGTAGAGGCTGCAGAAGTTGCCGCCACTTTTTCAGCTATCCTATAAATTTCCCTAGCGAAAAACCTGGATCTCCCCTAGAGTGAGTCATCTTGAACCACCCTAATGCTGAATCGAGGTTTGCCGCAAGTCTATATTGTAGAAGACTTCTGCAAAATGCGATGTTGTTTCGATCAAGGATTTTCATGTGAGTGATGTGGTGGCTAGTGTACGGGCAAAAACCTCGTCCGAGGTTCCTGACATGTAAATTACAGTAAATTACCAAATCATGTAAATTACATAAGTTTTTGACCTCGTGTAAAATACATCAGCGCTAAAGGGAAATAGTTTCGAGAGACCAAGTGTGTTTAATCCCAGCTAACCTCGTCAGCAGTACGAATTCGCTCCTTCTCTTTCCCTTTAGCAAGCGAGCCACCCTCCTCGCGCTCATCATGTTCGGAAGAAGACGAAGCAATCGTCGAAGTAGACAGCATATCCGACAAGTCAGAGGACTCGAGATTGATGATCTGGAGCTCACTCAGCATCAGCAAAATCAGATTTTGCATCCAAGCGCTTTCATGCACATGAAAGAACTGAGGTAACTTTCAAGCACTTCCAAGCACTGAAAGCACGAAAGCAAAAAGGCCCTGCTGAAAGCACTTTCAAACTGTGTATAGTGCTTGAAAGCACTCTCAAGCAAGTGTTGTGCTTGAATGCACTTTCAAACCAATATAGTAGCATTTCAAAGCACTTCAAAGCAGTCCTATGGCTGCCTGAAAGCACCGTCAAGCACTGTCAGGCTGGTCACATGACCCGAGAATTTCAGCCAATCACAAATTGATCACAAAATTATGCGAAAAAACCACTTATTCCGGTTCGAGCAGTAGTAGAGCTAGCATAACACTTGTTTACACTGTACATACATAACAAACAGATGAGGCGGAGCAGTTGCTGCGATTGTAGCCTGAACAGCCACCCAATGTAGCGCGTAGGGGCATCCGGCTGCATGGACCCCAGCCATCCAGTGGCCAGGTACGGTAGAGCCGGAGAGCGAGGTTAGCAGCGGCGTCATTTGTGACACGGGACACTCAGCATGCAGCCAAGGCGTGCTATCTTGGGTATTACTCACGAGTGGTGATGTGTTGGGTTCATGTAAGGCAAGGGTCACGGTGGCGGCGGGTAGTGCGCGAGCAGGCTTGGGTATGCGAGTCAACGTGACAAGAATAAAACGCCGCGGTAGCGTTTTCAATGGCGGGGCGCGGCCAACAGCACGTCATGGTAACGAGTGGCGAGGACGCGGCCAGCGCAGACCCGACACGACCACCGAGGTTAAAGACAAACTACGTCAGTAGAGCGAACGCGAGACCACAACAATGACGTACAATGGGTGCAGGACACGCGTGATCCACTCGGTTTGATGGGCGTGCCGTCGTTGGTGGGTGCTTCAACAAGGTTGGCACATCGAGGTGTTTGGCATGTCGAGGCGGGCGAGGTCGAGTCGTAGTGGGGGCGGGAGAGGCGTGAATGCCGAAACGAATGCAAGTTCGCACGAAGATCAGCAAGATGATCTTTGGTTTGACTTTGCAATGTGACGTACCAGGGTTAGGTCTGCATGCGCTTGCACGACGTGAAGCGTGAATCACTGTTGGACTTTGCGCAGGTGACGAGTACCTTGCCCGACGCAAAGATGAGCAGTGGTCTCGGGGTTACGAATAAGCCCGATCACGGCGGCGAAACGCGTTGCTCGGAAGGTTAGCGAGGGTATGAAAAACATAGTAGGTATGCACACCTGACGACTGTACTCGGCGTTTCGGACATCGTGCAATGGTTTTCAGGGCAAGACGACAGTCAAGATTGACAGTAGCAACAATGTTCCTAAAGGTAAGTAAGTGTTCAGCATCGTTGCACTCCCCGAGCGCATCACGGAATACGCACCATACAAATACGCGATGACTTACTGTAGCGTAGCAATAGCTTACCCTCGCGCCAGCGGTTCACAGTGGCGTAATTGGCCGCGGGCTGATTTCACGACTGGGCGGGCTGCCTCGGATGGACACGGCAAGGTGAGGGTCTGCGGAGGCGGGCCAGTTGTGTCGCGCACGATGCTGGTGAAGGCAGGGTGGTGGTGGCGAGCAAAGGACCGGATTGGCGGATCCAGAGCGGCACGTGATGTGCCATTCACGGTCTCCATTCAATCGGGACTTGGCGGCTTTTCACCCACCATCGCCCGCCACTAGTACGACAGCATTGCCGCCTGTTCGCCCGCCCTCCGCCACCATGCAGCTTCCGCCAAACATTCAGTAGCATTCGGCTCGCCGCTACCCGGTCATGCGCGCTCACGGTGAGTCGTGCCCCACAGTCCGTATCCGTTGCTGATTTTTGCTACCTTCGCTCTGCTTGCCCGTCGGCCTCGCCTCTTGCGGCTATTCGGACCCCTCTACCGCCCCTTGCGTAGGCTCGTCATCGCTGCTAACCCGCAATTCCTCGTTTATTAGCGCGCAGGCCTATTCGCGACGGACGCCGCGCCGTGCGATTTTGCGCGCTCTTAGTACGTCCGCGCGCTCTTTTACCCGCGCCCGCACTCACCAGCCCCGCTGCCAGCCGACCTCCACGCCTGCCCAGCGCTTCCACGCTCGTGCACACAACGCCTGATCGTACCAGGCAGCGATGATGAGTGCACCGCCCGGCTACAAAACCACCCACCCCGTTCGCGCCCCGCACCCACCCGCCTGCGTCTGTCCAGCCCACGTTCGTTTATATCAATCGCACACAGCCGCACCGAGCTGCATACTTACCGGTACGTGCGTTACTTTTACATCCAGTGGACTCACGCCAACTCGCCCAACGCAAACCGTGCCTCATTGTCTTTGTACAGAGACGTTGTGCGTTGGCTCAAGGACCGTACCTTGATCTTCATGCCCCAACCAAACGCGCATATGGTGAGTTTCCTCCCGCCTCCTATACCTGGCACTGATGTGCCGCTCCCCCCATCTCGCGCTTTTTGCCCATCGCCTCGCCTCTTTCATCACCATCTGGGCCTACTACCGTCTCTGACGGGCTCATGGTTGTCTTCGATTGTGTCCCCGCACCGCCTCAAATCGCTGCGTCATTGAAAACGCCGCCGCGACGTTTCGTTCGCGTCGCGTCGACTCGCTCGCGCTACACCCGCCACCGTTCGCTCCAACACTGTCCCTGGCCCACACGAAGTTGGCGCTCTGACCAACCACCACGCGTGAGTGCTACTCGCGCTTCTGCCGGTATTTACATCACTGACCACGTCCTCTGAGCCAACCCCAACACCATTCAATCACGCCTTCCCTTGCTGCCGCTGCTGCTCACCGTACCGACACAGCATCTAAGTAACATACTATCGACCCAGCTGCGGCTACCCTGCACCCCTGAGCCTCTTACTCACTCTGACATTTACAATGTAAATTACATATATACAGCTTAATACACATCTATCGTACTCACTCTACTGCTGTCAGCAAACGAGTGATTTTTGGCAGCAATTTAATGGCTGATTTCACGATTGGCTAATTCTCAGGTCATGTGACCTGCTTTCGAGTGCTTTCGAGTGCTTGACAGCGCTTTCAAGCCTCCAGGTTCCTTCCAAACATCCAGGTATCTTTCAAACATGGGACTATTTGAAAGCACTTGTAAGATACCCCGGTTTTGCAAGCATCTGAAAGTTACCTGTTTCCTACAATCACTTGTATGCACATATAAACCGAGGGAAACCTGAAAGCTTCACAAAGTTACCTCCTTTTTTGTAAGCACCTCCCTGCAAAATCTGATTTTGCTGATGAGCTGCCCGGTAAGTTCCTCGACACTGTACTGGGCACACAACTCGGGATCGGGCTGGCTCGGTTCACCTTCGAACCAGTTAGCGGAGTCGTCATCGCTCGCTCGCTCGCTGGCTTCAGCTTCGTGCTGCTGAAGCGACAACTTGCCAGCACCAGGCAGGTCTCGGAAGCGAGCAGGCGTGCGAGGCTTTGCCTTGGTCCGTCCCTCTACCTGTTTTACCCATGTAGCCTCTAAGTAAGTCGATCGAGCACGCATATATGCTAGTACTTACCATCGAGTACCATTGCATGACCTTGATTTGCTCGGTCATTGTCTTCACATCTGTACGTGACCGAAGGTCAGAATCGAGGAATGTAAATCGAGACCCCGTTCTCTCATCAGACATGGAGTTTGGAAGAATTGAGAAAAGTTTCTCGGCAACGATCTGTGGTGTTTAATAGTTCAGTTGTGCTTCAGAGATACAAAAGAAAAGAAGATGGGCTTACCGAAAGAATAAAACACCCTTTTACATCTCTAAGCGATCGCCAATAGGCCAAGGGGGTCTCCTGCTTGCCTAACGGCCGGTGGAAAGGCTGATGACTCCTACAATATGTGGGTAGCTCCTCCTCATACTCGGTTTTGGCATCTTGAGCATCGTAGCCATGTAGCGGGTGCGTGGGATCAGACTCGGCTGCCTTTAGCGAGTGTGGTAAAACCTGGCTTCCGCATTGAAGAATGCGCGTGTACACTGAGTCGGGGATGTGTGGGGCTGGGCTAATGGGGTTGGATGCTGGAATTCGGATATATACTTTTGACGACATGGGATTCATGCGCCGAAACACGTCAAGATTACGAAAATCTAATGCAATCGGACTGAGTAACTTTATCTATACACTTTGAGAACATGTATGCGTACCAGGATGAAGGCAGAATGCTGTGAGATACACATCAGCAGTAGGCGCTTTCACAAGAGCCTCCAGGTACCGAGTATTAATGATGGTTTGGAAGCGTGAAACAACGCCCTGTAAAAGCGTACACTCAGGGGAGGTGACGTGACGGTCTACAGCAGCAAGTAAGGCGGTCCAGTATGCAAAAACATCAGCGAGTGTACAGTTGGAAGACTCTAGACAGGTCAAGGCTCGGTACACAGGCTCAAGTACCAGCGTGAACTGAAGGAGAGCCATTTTGAACTTCATAGCTTGTATCGAGGACTCGTCGAACACTTGTGCAAGTTGCTTCGAGGTGTAGGCGCCAAAGTCAGCATATATGCTTAAGTATGTGTCCGAAAAAAAAGAAAACTTACAATTGGGACAGCGGAAAACAGACTCTTACGATGTGCCAAGTACATTGCGGGAAGATTTATGCGCACCGAGTTGATTGAAAGATAAGCGTGTCCAAACCGAGACTTGCTCATCGAAACAAGTCCAGTTCGAATTGAAGCGTCCTTGCGTGCTTCTGAAAGACGAGCACTCGCTTGTGTAGAGTGTCCAAAAAAGTTGAATATACTTCGACATATCTTGTGCATCTTAGAAATAAAAGTTCAGTACTCAACCAAAGCTAGCACAGCACAAACAATCCGCTCACTTCATTCCATTCAGGATCCAAGCATATATCCTTCGCAATAAGATGTAGCTTATGAACCGGGTCAGCTAGGTTGATAACCGACGGGTGTTCACTGGCGAAGTCGCGCCGTGCCTTCTTGACCGTATTTGTATCGTCTGAGATCACAGCTGCAATGCGCGAGACGCCTATCTCAGCTGCTACCTGTAGACATAGCGGTTAAATTAATATTTCAGCTGTGCATAGTACTGTTACCGTGTACTACTTACCGTGTTTAGCAGAGCTTGAACATAATCGGAGTTGTGTGCGCCACGGAATACATCAGCTGCGTAGAAGAACGCATGACGATCCGAAGTAGTAACGTGCACACTATAGAACGATTGGTTCCCCTTGGTAAGACCATCAAAAGAGATCGTGAGGTTATGCTGCTTAGAAAGGATAGCTTGAACATCAAGTGTAACTTGAGCCGCCCGAGCAGGAATAAGCTTGTTGGACATCATAGTAGCCGAAGGTGGGGAGTATCGGTGACCAGGTGTCTTGACAAGTAGGAGGTCATTATAGCGCCGCCATTCAGGCGAGTCTAGGATGCGTGGTGGAATCCCAGTAGCACAGATAAGACGAACAGCAGCAAGGGTAGCTTCAGATCCAAAATCAAGCTTCCCCTTGTCCCGGAATGCTGCAAATACATCTGAGTTAGTAGACGAAGTGTCAGTACTAGATTGGGGGGGCGGCTGGCTAGATGCAGTCGATTTAGTGGACGAAGCTGACGACGAGGTTTTTGAGCATTCGGCCATGGCTTGAACTGCGCGAGCGTGAAGGTTGGGCTGCATACGTTTGAGGTCATCGCATCGAGATCCGTGCTTGAAGACATGCTCAGAGTGACGAGAAGTAGCATAGTGGCGGCACTTACATCTGGAAAAACCTGGATCATTAGATAGCTCTAACTAGGTCTAATTAGGTCTAATTATTGGGTTAGGGGAATTACCGACTCCCCCCCATTTATAAGAAAAAATTAGACCAAATTAGAACTTGGGGTCTCTAATTAGGCCAAATTATCACCAATTATTGCCAATTATTGGTGGATTATGATTTCCAACCCCAGGTTCTTTTTTGCACGGACGTCTGTATAGGCTTAGTAAGCACCCCTGGAGTGTGACAGAAGCCATTACTGCATGAAAAAGGTGGATTATGCCCAATTATCCTCAATTATCCTCAATTAGCCCAAATTAGAAAAAGTGCAATAATTAGACCAAATTAAAAAGCGAGCCTGTAATTAGATATCCACATTTTCCTGATGTAGAGCTTGCAACGCAGCGGAATACAGATTTTGCAGGCGATGATCCCAAGCGATGGCAGCGTATGGTCAGCTTTTGGATGAGTGGATTGGGTGGGGCGCCGCCTTTGCTTGGGTCGTGATCCAACTCGGGCAGGTCAATTACACGTGGGTCAGTCTTAGAGGGAACAACCTTGATGTCGTCCTGAGGAGGAAGAGGACCTTTGCGCTTGACGTGAGTCTTGCGCTGCTTCTTCTTTCCGGGCTTCTGATGACAGGGTTTAGTATGTATCAATGCTCTAGTCGCAAAGTACTCACAGTCTCAATTGTATCTTGTTCTTCCGAACCCAAATCTTCTGGGGTAGGACTCTTTGATCGGTTACGCTTGGACCCGCAAGCTTGTGCAAGTAAAGCTGCCCCGTCGGGAAGACCATCGTCATCGCTTGTATCGCCAGTGAGGTCCATGATATTGTTCTAGCCCAATTTCAGTCCCATTACGATGCAACATAGACACCATGTGCTTACATTTGGCACAGCAGTCTGAATAGCTTGGCTATGTGCATTTGACGCAGCTTGCACAAGGTCACGGAGCCATTTTTGAAGAATTACATCGCCTGGGTGAGAGAATAGATAGTCACAAAGGATGGGTACAACAGACTCAAGCGTAGATCCACGTTCCTTGAGTTTGAATCCGAAAGCGCGAGTTCCAAAGACTACTTCAAGCTGCCGATTCACAGTACCAATCAAGCCGATATCTTCTACCCAGTCAAACGGCAAGGGGTGAAACGACCGTAGCTTTTCATAGCAAGAATGACCGTCACCAGGTAGAGGTAGAGAGGGCGGAAGAGTATGTAGTAGCTTGTCGAGTTGCATGAGCAGATTGAATACCTGGACCTGCGAAAGCACGTCGCCAGACAACTCAGGAGTTACAAGCGAGGAATCAAGAGTTTCAGACATGTGGGAGGATGTTGAGGTAGTAAAAGTAGCAATATAAGCGATACACTTTGTGTGAGGTTTTGTGGTCGAAAAAGTTGGCGGCTTAAATACTTGATGTGATACCTTCATTTCAAACAGCCATCTTTTGCTCGATATATGCTATGAGCAGCGGCACCGGACAAAAGTCGTTATGTTATGACTTTGGTCAATTTTTTACCAGATTGGTTCAGAAAGAGCAGTATTTCCCAGGAATTCCTGAGAATTCCTGGGAATTCCTGGGAAATCTATTTCTTTCCTTTTGCTAGAATTCCCAGGAATTCCTTCTGATTTTGGGGAATTCCAGGGAACAAACAGGATTGTGCAGGAATACACAGGAATGCACCATAATGCCTAGTTTAGCAGGATGTTTAACTTAGGTTTACTGGTTTACTTCTTGACAGCTCCTGGGGATTCCCCCTTAGTACTCTTATTTTCCTCTTTGATATACTCCTCTAGCCTCAACTCTGATATCTAAAATTCTAACAGGTTCCCAGGAACTCCCAGGAATTCTACGGAACTCCTGGGAATTCCCAGGAATTCCCAGGGCTTCTGGCCACCAGGTTGGAGATCTAGCGGTCAGATCGCAGAGTGTCTGGGGTCATAAAAGGTATATTATTCTTTCATAGAGGGGTAGAGTCCAAATAAGCTAAATAGTCATACAGCGCATTCAGTTTAGCCACTCGTAGGTCGGCAACTGAGCCTTCCAAGCTGCTCAACACCTCTTCCGCTTGAACATGCCGAGTTTGTTGCTGCTCAACATTCCGTAAGGCAACCAACATCTGTACTCGGCGTAGCTCAAGCATGTGCCAGTTCCGAATGGTACTAACAGCCACCTTCATCCAGTCTGCAATGCCCTCGAAAGACACCACAACATCATCCACAACCACCGGTTGGTTCTGCCAAACACCAAAATGCAGGATAATCTGTTCAAATAGTCGAGCGCCTAAGATTGCTCGGTGTCCAGACACTGATTGCATCACTCGCTGCGCTCGATAAAGCTCCCACTCTGGTCTAAAATTATCCAGGAGCAGCTCGTTTAAATCCTGCAAAACACTTGGTGCACAGCATGACGTCATAGATACCAACATACCGAAGAGCCATCAAATGCTGGTAGGGTGGAAGATGATATGGTTTGAGGCAAGGATATAGGTGCTGATGGCATGCTGTTATATAGTGCTTTTAGCATTCTAAACTTGCAAATAGTGGGTTGTACGTACACTTGAGTAGGACTTAGTTCAGCTAAATGGGACATGATTTCTTGTGCGGTGTGACGCATCGATGACGTTGATTCAATGGTAGAATGAACAGGAAACTGGTTGGGGGCAGGATCAGCAAATATTGCAAGGTAATCCCCCATATCCCGAAACGTAGGAACTGCACATTGAGCAACAACATTAACATAGGGTAACCACCAGCCTCAAAGCTGTTTCTTTGCTCACTCACTCTCATATTCATCTGGTAGACCCAGAGTACTCTCCTGGACAGGTTCTGGCCCAGCAGTACCCGAATTGACAATGTTATCATCAACCACTATAAATGACGTGGTGGGTTGGGGCGTTTCAGTGGAGTCTTGCTCCTCGTAATCTGAATCTTTGGTTGGTGATATATCAGAATAAATCTCAGAGCTGTTAGTTTGGGAACATACCAGTTCCACGCTCAGACTCGACGTCGGCTGCAAGGAGGGCATTTTGTCAATAAAAGCTTGAGAGTTACAGAAATCAAACATACTGGGGTCTGGGACGTTCTGATTTGCTGTGGGGACATTTCTTCTTGAGCCATCTGCGTTATGAGCAGGATGTATAGTCCGAGTACTTTGACGAGGTCTGGAGGCCATGTGGCGGTTCAATGAGGGACGTGGTTGCACCTACCAACTTAGATACTAATCAGCCCCTCGTAATCATCCCTGAATTACCAAAGCTCAGTATATGATTTTATGCAAGTTACATGAACAGGCTACCGGTTTCAGCAACATTAAGCATCATTGTAATTGTCCACAACATAAAAGATATTAGGCATCAAACATGAGAAAAAGTATCGCCAGAAACCTGAATAATTTCAGTGTGGAACCAACGATCAAACTGACGAGACGAAGTTGGAAGGTTGTCAGGGTCAGTTGAAGACAAGCATTGATGCATTCCTCGTTGTAAAACAAGCGGCCTGTGCTAGAACATAGCTGCCACACCATGGACTTGGGTGCTGGCTGTGCCCGATACTTTCCGGTATCTTTGACCAGTTCGATCTAAAGCAATACTTGTCCAGCGTTTCACATCAGGTTCAATTGTCAGACCAACGTACCGTAATACTCCAATTAGGAGTTGTTGGAGCGGATGATAGCCCGGTGGCCGCCGAGATCAAAAGTCGAGAACGCAAACCAAAGTCCTCGTGGTGCTGAATAAACTCCTCAGCCGAAATCAGTCCCCGAATCACTGGATGATCGGGATGACCAGGCCGTCGCAGATATTCTCTAATGGCCTCAGCAATAATATGCTCATGAGGTGTGAGTGGGCGGACGTTGTAGTCTTCGTCCGGCTCTGCGCGGATCTCCAGGTGTTCAAGTAGGACATTTGGTGAATTGAGATTGCGGCACCACAAAGACGGTATGATTGCAGTGGCCATAGGCCTCATCACCTGTATGTTCTAGCATGAGAAAAAAACTTTTGAACACTTTTGGATGTTACCTCGACAAAAGTGCAATTATCTAACTGCACGTTCAGACCTTTTGTGAACGCCAAAACATCTGAATGCGATTGGAAGGTTTCTGGGTGCGAGGCAAACAGCAAATGATAACCAAGGGTGGCTTGACATAACCGCTGGTGATAGGCTGGTGAACGGGCTGGCCCATTGTGTGGGGGGCCATCCAGGTCTCGGATCTACGGTGGTAGTTAGCTACGATTCAGCTGGTATAACCCCTATTTCAGCTCACCTCTTGGCCCTCCAACGCTGCTTCAAGTAGGAAATACATTGAAGATTCCATTGGTACAGGGACATCGACCGGATGTTGGGATAGTGTGAGGTAGGTTGATCGAAAGTCAGGGCAAAGAGATTGCAATAGATAATCGTCGGATATGGACTCCCAGCCATTTAGGACAGCTTGCAGGAGAAACCCAGACACTGTTTGAGGACCAACGCGCAACCAGGTGATGTATAAAGCAACAAAGAAACCCGCACTAGCCAAATATACCTCCCGGCTAATACCATTATGCCACTGCTCCCACACTACGATATGTGAGTATAATATTAGTCAAGATGAATACAATACGTACCAACAGGAAGGCTTAAGCTATAACCCACACCATGTCCAACCGGTCTGAAATATCTCCGGTTTGTGAAAATCTCCTCCATGGCGGCATTCATGATGGGGACCATGACGCCTGAGCCAACCGCCGGGGCCAAACTACTAATAGTTAGTACGTACTCTGTGTGCCCAGTAATAAAGTTACTCACCTCCACCTCTGTTGGCCCGGGCAGAAGAAACCAGCTATAGTGCTGGGCCGAACCTGTATGACTTCATGCCAGTCTTGTTCAAGGTCGATAACCGGAGCTGGCATCCCCAGGAGTGACGCAACAAAATGCTGAATGAAATGAACTAAAACACTTGCTGCCTGCTTCACCGTTCCATCACTATAAGAAAACTTGAGCTTGTCTTCGTTGTTGGAAGGGAGCGGAATTGCGGTCTCGAGTTGATCAAAGAAATTGGTAACCGGCTCAAGATTGTCAATAAACACGTGAGTTGGAAGTAACACCGGCTGAATGTTAGGGGCTGGCACTACTAGAACCGGGGTAGGGGCTTGTTCGCTGGGAACCTGTGTTACATGATTCAGAATCTGGGACAACCGTAAGAGCAGGAAGACAGATAGCGAGGTTGGGCCAGCTTACCTCAGCACCATGGTTGCCAGGGAGACTGCTTAGGTCTCATCTGCAAATGTGTGATTTACTTTATAGTGCTTCATGAGTATTCAGGAAATGAAGATGTCTTAAGAAGTGGCTCAAAGATATCTCACATATTTAATGTACTTTAGACAACTGCAAAAACACCAGAAATCTTGAGATAGATTCAAACAAAAAGTGGAAGCTTTGAGTAGCTTTGGAATGATATATGTGTTCTTTGGACAAGATCAAAATGGTCATGTGATCTTCAGACAACTTTGGGAGGATTGCATGTTCTTCGGACAGCTTCAGACACCATGTGAGATCTTCAGACAGCTTCAGAATCAGTGTGACTGACTCCAAAGCACTTCCCAATGTATGTATCTTAGTATAAACTGCTTCCCAAAACTATTTAACAGCGCCGAAGGTTTATAAATCGGTTGCGGTGACATGGCATTTCAAATGCTAAAAGTCTCAAAAATGCGATTGGACTGGCGTCAAACAACAGCATTTCATGGAATTAAAGTTGGAACTAATAAGCATGTACAGACAAAAAGTAAACGAGGTTGATTACAGGTGGTGGATCAAGAAAAGGTAGTATGGGACACAAGTAAATACAGCAAGAACGGATTTGAGTTATGACATCAAAGGGAAGTCCGTATCAGTCTGTTTGGTCTACATAAAACAGCGCCAAGTGCTACGAATCATAACAAGTTAGTATTGGGCTGAAATCCAAGCAAATCAACTCACGGGAAGGGTAGGGTGGAGACTAAAAGTCGTCCACGGAATGAAGATGATGGTTCCAGTAATACTCCCGCATGCAGAACAAATCATATCGCCGGAGATGTTGACGATCTTCATCTCGACATCCGGTCCATTGGTGTTTGCGTGCAACCCAGCGCGTAACTTGGTGGTTACACAACCGGCAACGGATGACCTGGCGGGATCGGGCGGACGCAAGACTAGCATGGTTCCGTGTTAGAAAGTGTCTCGGTCGTGTAGGAAAAAAACATACCCTCCACATCCGTCACGACGATGGCGAGCAACCGTGGTTCGTCGAAGGGTACGCTCGCAGCCGGGACACCTGGCTAGTCGGCTACGGGGTGGGAAGGGGTGCTGAAGGTGAAAGTCGAATTCGATTTCGGTCTCCGGGGTTGACGCGACGGGGTTGTTCGACATCTAACGGATGTGATTAGTCCGCTGGAGGCTGAATGTCGGCAAACACTCACAGTTCTGGTTTGAGCAAGATAGAAGGAATATTGAGGCGGGGAGTTGTCGGTTTGGTTGTTAGTTGGCGAGTTGGTCAACTGGTGCCCAAGCAGGGCTCTTATATAGCCCACGCATCGATGAGCAACATTATTATGATGTCATAGAGAGCAAACTTACCCCGCCTGTCTATCGGTTGTGTGTTCTTCGTTTTGGTGTTATGTCAAAGTGTTCACCGGTTCTCAAAGATATCCTAAAACGCAAGGGCGAGACCGCTGAAGCCGAAGTCCCCGCGTGTCCTAGTAAGTTTCCTAATAAAAGAAATTAAGCTGCGATGTTGCCGAGAGAAGAACAGACTTACCGATCTCGTAGAAGCATGTTGGCGGCACCGACCGACCTCTTCGGTTCGCGAAGTCTCGGCCGTCTTGGTTCGGTGTTTCGTTGCGTGTAGCGTAGCGGCGGCCAAAGGTGGCGTTCTAGGATCCGCTGACGTGCCGGGGCGGGAACGGGGGCGGGCGATGGGGTGGCGCTCACGAAAGAGCTAGAATGAGAATTGAAACAAGAAGCGTGAGCGTTCGAGAAACTTGTCGCAAGCACAAAAAAACCACGCGAAGACGGCCAAAGCGGAGACTCACCAGATTAGATTGTCAGCCGTTCGATTGATTGAAGCCGCTCAGTGGTGGTAAGATGTGACGCGCTGGGAGCCGCCGTAATTCGGTGCCGTGTTTATTTACGCCAAGCCTGGAGCTAACTAAGAGATCTACTCATCGGGATGATATGAGGGAGACTTACGTATGTTCCGAAGTCGGCACTGTTGCTGCCAGTACTTGAATACGACAAATAGCCAATACGAGGCGTATTTGTTTAAGTAAAAAGCATTGTGAACCAACAAGAGATCCGTTGATCGGGAAACCCGGTATTCCTCGTTGAACAAGTGATACCGTGGTGAGAGGTGGCAAGTCATGCGAACGTGCGAGAGAGGGACGACGGACACATATCGACGATGGTTGTACACAGCGTGACCGGTCGTGTAAAGCTGTGTGTGCAGGTTCGGACGATCCTGAAACCGCTGAAAGTGTTCCAAATAAACGAGTTTTTCAGAGCAAAATTTCGATAAGTGGCTCGGAAGCTTGAATATTGCCCAAACTCGGCCAGCTACAAAGCCTAAGGAGCGATGTTAGCCAGGTTTGATACGAATAGAGGAATTACTTACGATGTATCCCTCCAGCGTTTGAATCGTTACAATCCAGCGGACGAAATAATACGACATCGAAGAACCCGGCTCTAAACTCGCGTCCCTCTTCGTCACGATTAGTCGGGAACGCCCGAACCTGATCTGTTTGGGGGGGAAGTGTCGGATAGAAAGGGAGACGTGTATGCTGGAGTTTACAGCGCTTCCAAAGCCGGAAAAGACAGTCTTCGTCGAGTGGGATCGTAGTTCCAGGTGGGACGAGGCTGCTGAGGTACTCGAACGTGGCAGGGATCAAGTCGGTGGCACAGTGTTTACTAATCAGGTACGCCCCTGATTTGCGTCCGAGTGCTGGGCGCTTAGCCATCACGATCGTGGGACTCGGATACCACATCTCCTCGCCGTCGCCACGACTGTTCCCGTCACCAAAATCTTCTTCTTCCTCCTCTTGGTCGGGTGGATCGTCTACTGCCTTGTCCGTAAAGCGAGGATCGAGTAGCTGTCCGGTATCGTGCAAATAGGCACGCAAAAGCGCCCACGCTTCTTTCTGCTGCAGGTAAGTAAGCATCTGCTGATAAGGATCCACATGATTCGTAGCGCGCCAAGGCTCTTTGACGCAGTCAATATGTAGCCGCTCGGTTATCTCGGTGCTAAATCCGTCGGGCGTCCCAAGTTCGCGGATATATTCGGTATAATGAGTCAGTGCGTGGATTTTGGGAATGTCGTTGAAGCGGTCTTCATGGCTAAGTAATTTCGGCTTATCAGGACTTATGAATACGCCTTTCACTTTGTCGAACGTCTGTAGGTCGCGCTCCATTTTCTGTAGATCAGCAGCCGAAAGCTCCGGCAGATGGGCACGATACGTGAAGTCGAGGATGCTCCTGGCAGCGACGACGGCCTCGGGCTTCTTGCAGCCGGCAACGAGGGACAACAAGGTGCAGGCAAGTGCCTTTGCCTCTTTTCCGGTCCACAGACTAATAACCGAAATCCCTCGAGCAAAGTGCCTCAACCTCTGGAACCTCGGCATTCCTTTCACTCGGCGATCCATTTCGATTTCGCCGACCAACTCCGTGCACCAGTTAACGAGATGCTCCCCGACCACGCCCTTGTCCAGCTGATGCAGGAGATCCGGAGTCATGCAGCCCGAAATATTGGCATACGGCAGGTCGATCCAAAAAGGCCGAGTAGGGCGGATACCGAGTGTCGTGACTGCTCGTTTGTTCCCATGATGCCAAAGGAGTTTGAGCGCCTTAACGGTACGTCGGCGGTCTCGTCTTGGATATCTTGCTGATAGTTTTCCGCGCTTTTTGAAGGGAACCCAGCAGGTCAGGCAACGGCTGTCGCGCACACAGGTTACAAGCACCTGCTCGGGAAAATCGGCGAGATACGCGGCCAGAATTGGAAAGACCCGACGTAAACCTCCATCAGCACATAAAACATCCATGCCGACCCGCGAGATGATCTTGAGGGGCTCAAGTATCGACTCCATACATGAGTGGAACAGTTGCCATCCGGCTTCGCTCTTTTGGACCGGGTTCGAAATATTGCTCAGCTCCGCGACAGGGATAAAACCGACCAGTAAAGTTGCCCGTTTGCTCGGCAGCCTTCGAATGTTTTTACTAATATTTCCGATTGACATGTGAACGGGCCAGGCCTTTTGGTTACCACTGATCACGGTCATTTTCGTCTTGTCCGTCGAGAGGATTATCGGCGCAATGGTCGCGAAGTCGCCGATGAGGTTCTGATAGCATTGGCGGGCTGAAGTGAGTAAAGTTCGTACGTCTGTAGTCCGCGAATCATACTCACCTGCATCCGCCACCACCAATCTCCCGACCACATCTCGTCATATACTCGATTGATTTTTTCAGGCGAATCCCAGTGAAGCTCCGGGGCGAAGCGCATGTCGGGGAGGAATCTTCGGTTTTCGAGTAGCCATCGTACGACCTCGCCAACGTCGCGCTTCCACAGGTCCAATATTTCGTCACCTAGATCGCCCTCCACGACCACAGTTTCTCGATACCACGGAGGCCCATGCGGCAATCGGTTTATTTCGCGCTTCAGCTCGGCCGGTGTGTTCCAATACCAATTTTGGGTCTACGCGAAGCGGTAAGCATTTGTCTTATATTGAACGCAAGATAACTACTTACTCTGGGTAGTCGGAAATACTCGGCTTCCTCTGCCTGGCTAATCGGGAGATTATCCAGCCAGTGCGCTTCTCTAAACACGTCCGGCTTGGCAAGCCTTGTCTCATACAACACCGGCACGCGTGCGTCGAATGGATAAACCTTTTGGGCAACCCCCGCTGTAGGATTGGGATGCGGTTCGGGGAACAACGATGGTCGAGTTCGCCTAGCAAATGGATGTGGTCCTCGCTGCTATAAAGCGGCCGATACGCTTAATTAGCTCGCAATGTTAATTTAAAGTTAAGGTACGTACTCGTAAACCGGGTGCATCCTCATCCTCAATCTCCTCCAGCGTAACACTGGGATTGCGGCGGGGCGAACTATGTGCATCATGCTTATCGGAACGAATCAGAATAGTGTATGTCGCGAGAGGAAAATACTTACTGGCGCGGTGTCTATTTCCATCTGAGCGTCGTCATCGACTGCCGGCTCCCAGTCCATGGCGTCGTCTAGCTCTTCACTGCGCAATCGTTCTGGCGTACCCGAATTCCGTGCGGACCCACGGTATATTTGAACGGAAGGCTGGTGGGGCAAAGCATGGTGAGCATCTAAATTCGCTGCGCCATCCGTGTTGAGCCCCAGGAGTTGTTGGGCAAGGCACGCAGGTCGCCACGTTATATGGCGCTCTAGGCCGCCCGAGGAGTGGCATATCCTCGGGCAGTGTGGACACTTGAACTCCTCGACGAACTTTGGCATTGTGCAGTATGGGAGAAGTGAGGGAACGAGGGGATGGAGTTCGGTTGAGCGCACGGGATGGTGTTCGATTGAGCGTACGATGAGTTGGTTCACGAGCAGAGGCCGAGATTCATTCCATGTATTGCCAACGGAATTGCCATTGAATTCATGTTACGGCTCACCTTGACACCGAATGATGTTTTGCAGCGAATGCTGTTGTGTTGTGTGCGCGAATTCGAAGAATATATGCGTGCGTATCTCTGTTTCGTCCACCGACGAGTCCCGGCCTTGTCATTTGCCGCTTTTAGACTTCATGCGCCACTTCTATTCGGAGATCGTTCGAAGGCTTCGCAAGGTTTCGTAACAACAGGTAATGTAGCGCCGAAGTTTCATCGGCTAGGGTCCTGACATCCCTTTGCATTCGACCACGACTTATACCAGCAGGATGCCAAATCCACCAGACTCATCTCGCCCTCGCCCTCACAATCGCCCTCACACTTGCACTCGTACTCGCACTCGGGCCCGCGCTCACACTCGCACTTGATCCTCACTTAGACCTCCTGTTCCCCTATCATCGACACTCCCCCGATGTTTAAAACTCGGGATCTTTCTCAACGCCTCCGACGTCCAAGCGATCGCTTTGTACAGTACGGTACGTGAGATATGTATGAGCACGGAACGTCAATGCTAACTTATGTTATAGAAGGCGACGACTTTCCTTCGCTATCGCAGAGCGTTGGTCACCCGAATAGTACCGCCGCTGCACCTTCAAGCACCGCGGTATTACATACAACGCAGCAGCCGCGTAAGAACAAGTCCAAAACCGCGAACCAGGACGACATAGCTCAACCCGACGAACTACCTCCGGCGAAACGCCGCAAAGGAGATGTCGTAAGTGGATGTGTACTCGGTATGTTTTTGTTTACTTTCTCCCCTGCCGAGCTGACACACTTGCAGACAAGCAGTACGAATCCCTTGCAACGGACGAAGAACGTCTCGAGTGGCTGTTTCAAGCGATTGAGCAGCTTGGAGACACAACTGATTTTCGGAGCGACCCCGAATATCAAGACGTCGGGATCGTTCGCGAAATTTTCGAGGAGTTGCGTGGGGACCCCCGTGCTAACGACGACGAAGATCCACCACGTCAAGTAGCAGTTCATGTTGGACCTAAAGTTCAGGTGAGCACGCAATGGAATACCAGGGAGCTTTTTTATCTTATGCAAGTCTGATAGATTCGCCCTGGTGCACAGAAGGCGCTCGGGATCGACCATAGAGGTGCCACCAGACTTATCCAGGCGAACAACTCGCCTCGGAATGCTCCCGTCCCGCCTTCTCAACCCAAGACCTCAACCACGAATAAAACTCCATCGAAACTTCCAACTCAAGCATCAACAGCCCCGCAAAAGGTGTGTTCATCTACGTTTTTAGATGTATAAGTTGGCTTACATGTTGTATAGACTAAAGAATCCTCTTCCGCAAAGACTGCACCATCGACATCGCAACCCACGCCTGCCAAGACCAAGGCGTCCGGTTCCTTGAAGATATCGCGCGCCCGCTTCGAGGAGTTACGAAAGGAAGCCAAAGTCAACAAATCGCGTACCGACACGGCCACTGCGGGATCGTCTGGCTCCAAGACCACTCCCCAGGCCAACGTTGTCGGTTTGAACGTGGCGTCCAGCGACGAGGAGATCGAAGTGCTCGACCAAAACGTCAAGGCGCCAGGCGGTGCCGTGGTTGTGGCTGCGAGCGACGATAACAATGGAAACGAGGACCAGGCCGCCACAAACGCCAAGCAGCCCACGAAACGCGAGCAGTCCCAACTCTCCGCGTTTAGCACCGAATATACCGAGATGGTTGACTGGGTGGTTAATCAGATTCGACTCAAGCTCCCTCTTGAACACGGCTGGCCCAAGGTTACCCCCGTTGTAACCAATCCGGCTGGTACGGGTGATGCGACGATAGAAGGTGCGCGCATGGTTTTGGACGATTGGTTAGTTGATCTCTGGGCCCGCGGGCACGATGAACTTCGCTCGGAGCGACCACGACTCCCGATTGAAAGCCAACACATCCGTTATGTGAGTAAATCAACTTCTCATGTCATACTCCGGCGTTCACAATTGTCTTAGATACGAAAGTCCCTGGCCCCAATTCGAAACCACGACATACGCGCGGCTTGTGACGGGCTAGTGCCCGCTTACTTCGGCCTTCATCAAAGCAACCCCGACCATATCCAAAAGGCCAAGGGCTTACTGTTGGACGAGGCTTGGCTGTCCTCGGTAAGTAGCATGATATCTATTTGGCACTCGCTAACCATACAATTAGAACCTTGCGAACGATGACTTCCGATTTCAACACGATATAATCCGCGATGCGATTCACAGGGCGTGGTTCTCCCACCGGAAGAGCCTCGGAAGTAAAAACCTCGAACTTTTTACCCTGTTAGTGCCGCTACCGACCATTGCCTACACATGTTCAATCGTACGTATCACCTCCAACGGGTAACCATACGCTAAAGTCAAGTCTTAGGTACGCCAGTGGATCGAATATTTTGAACAGGACACGAACAAAGGTTTCGAACTCGACGCTAACCGTGGTGCAGCCTACTTCCGAATGTACATGAAAATGTTGAACGACTTCGGCACAACCAACTCGACCTGCGTACTGAACGCACAATTGAAGATATCGCTGCACTACGTGTGAGTATCTCTCGCACGATTCCTTACATGCTCATAATGTCTTGTTTCTGATTCGGCAGCAAGGGGAATACCAAGAAACAACACGAACAGACGCCCCAGATGAATATAGGACCGGATCATGCTCCGGACCAGGCCAGGTTGAGGGAGCTGGAGAATCTTTGTGAGTGTAATCATTCGTGGCTATCATATACCCCGTGTTTTAATAGCATCTCCGTAGTGGGTGGTGCAGTGAATGTGAATCAGTTGTCACAGCCACATGCAAAGGGAAAAGGCCGTGCTGGCCCTTCCAATGATGATGATTAGCTCGTACTGTCTTGATCCACGCGTATTGATGCTCTATTTAACTGACTTGTGCTTCTTGTTTACCCGTTGTTAACTCATCTAACTAATACCGAGCTTGTTTTTGTATATATACTTGTCCTACTATAGCAATCTACATCCTTCACGAGGCTTCTTGGCTCGTATAAACACCCAATTTAGATCTACTACATGAGCTTGAAGGTACTTTGAAAGACATATACATCAATCCAAACAACTTTGAAGTAAAAAAGCGCCCATGTGAACAACTTTCAAATGAATTACCTTCTCTTCAAACAGCTTCGGAGTTGAGAACCAGTTATACAAACAACTGTAAACTAAATCAGTACACGTGCCAATAACTTTAAACTTGATGATCCCTTATGCAAACAACTTCAAACTATGTAACTTCCTTGGCAAACCACTTCAAACTGTACAATTGTCTCGTCAAACAACTTCAAATTATATAAGCTTTGGTGCAAATCACTTCAAAGTGAGGAACTATTGCTATAAAGTGCTTGATAAATCAAGAGTCAGGATTGAAAACACTTCATAGTTTAGTGATTGTTTTAAAGCTACATACATGATATTCAAAGCTGGCTGAAGTATATATATGGGCTGAATAAGTAGTTCAAAGCAGACAGTGGTGTTTGAAACAGCTTCAAACAACTTCAGATATATCCCATGTCTTCAAACAGCTTCACAGAAAGGGGGTTGACTGCAGCTACTTCAGCAGCTTCAGCAGCTTTGAAGTACTTCAAAGCTGACTGAAGTAAACCACATGTTTCGGGATGCTAAAGGGATCGAAGTTATGTTGGTGACTAAATATCAAGATACGAGGATATGGTAGCTCTCACCTCCAGTATCAGTGCTTAGGTCAGTACTACTTTCGCCTGGCTGCTGCTCGCGCTGAAACAAGGCCCAGGATGCTTCTACCGCAGCTCTCATCTGGGCATCCTCATTGGCCTCCTCGGATACCTGCTGTTTTAGCGGTTAGATACAACACTTTTACTGGAGCTCTGTATCATTACCGGTGAGGTTGGAGCTTGATATGAGGTTGTCGAGCGCTGGTTGGAGCTTGATCGAGGCTGATTGCGGCTAAGCGAAGATACCAGCTAGCATATATTCCTCTTGGTTAGGAAGAAGGCTAAAAATAACAACATGTGCACTCACTGTCCCAGGGGAGGGTAAATCATCATCAACTTCGCTCTAATTATGAATCAGTTGCATGCCAATTAATTCCTATAGTCAAAAACCTTACTGTGCAGTTTGGGAAGCAATCAATCTCAGAAACCGCCTGCGGTTCAAACTCGTTCTCTTCCCACCCCTCATAGAAGCGATGTCCAGCACAACGGTGAACACCTTGTAACCCATCACCACTGGATCCAGGCACCAGATCTACTGGCCCACGAAGATTGCCATGAACAGGAACTACGGAATGAACATCAAATGAGTATATAATAGAAAAGCGAACTCTCTCCAATACTGACCAGCAAACAAAACAAGGTGATTAGGGTAATCGCTCATGGGGTTGGGAACGGTGTTATATGGCGCCTTAGCAAGGTGATGTGCGTCAAAGTTGGTGGCCACTAAATTTCCCGGTTTCTTCATTACTCCCAAGGCTGATGAGCGCCGTCGAGAGGGTGTAACAAGTCGAAACGGTAGCTTTTCAAACTCTGTTCCCGTTGGGGCCTCAGGTGGAAAATACCATTGATTATTAGCTAGCTGCGTCTTGAGGGCTTGCGCAAACTGCGGAAAGAATTGTGATGCCGGTATATCCCTTGGAAGGGATACGCGAATGAGGAGCTTGTATGCATCAAAACGCTGAAGACAACTTTGAATACGATCACCTGGAAAGGTTAATTTGGACCCTGGAAAGACCTCATCATGCGGTATGTTGCGTTGATCCTCAGGAAACACCTAAGCGCGCATTCTCAGCTACAAAAACAGGAGGAATATCAACACACTTACTGCTAAAGGAAATAAAGCAACAAGCGCTTCAAAGGCTGAAGGTGGGGTAGGACTGGGACGCACGGAGGCTGGTAAAGCCAGTGCTGGGTTCCGAGGATTCCGAGAACCAAAGTGGGCGCTACCAGGCACTCCTGGAGAGTTACGGCTACGCTGGCTACTCCCCAGACGTGAGGTAGTGGATCTTCCAGAGCCTGAAGCAATTGGAGCCGGTGCAGAGAATCGAGAGCGGTAGCCACCCATCAACCCTGAAACGGGATTTGAAGCTAAAGTACGACGAGTCTCGAGTACCGGGTTACGGGCTGGGAATGTGGTGGGTGTAGGAAAAGGATTTGATACACTTGGCCGTCCAGTAACACTTCCGGCAGACTCAGTTACCCTTAGGCTCTAGGGTTAGCAGGCGCTTATTATCTGAACAGAACGCCTAGCTCACGGTAGACTAGGTTCATGAACCAGCAGTTTTTTTCCACACATCATGCATAGCGTCTGATGATTCCACGTATAATCTGTCTATTCGACATCAAGTCAGCCCCGTATCATGCGTAAAATTCCAAATTTGCATGCTTACTGAGTCAAAACCTAAGCATCCAGCTGGTGGGTAGCTGCCACGTTCTAGCGCTTTATTAGGGTGGGAAGTAGGAAGAGGAACCGGCAGATGTTGAGACCACGGGTGTTTACAAGCGACGCATATACTAAGTGCAGACAAAGACTAAGGAAACGTCAGACGGTGAACTGACCAGAGTACTCTGAAAAAACTCTACATACCCAGCTACTCTCCAGGGCAAACATCGCGCAGCATTCGTGGCTTGGACAAGCTTGGCATTTGCCGCGGGCAGAAAGCCCTCCAGGTTTGTTGGCTGACATTAGATCTGAGTACTGCTGGAGAGTGGTTGACGAGATTCAGCAAGCGGAAGATCCAACAACTTAACTAGTTGGGGATCAACAACCGGCCATATTTGGAGAGTGCTATTCCATTTTAGGCAGTGTACTAATCATAATTCTATAATATAGTTGTGGGGGACTATGTATTGTCCTGGAAATGAGGTTAGAACAATTCAAAAATATATGGCCCACGCACCAAGAACCTGAAACACTTGACATTGAGCGTAAAAATCAGCTGCCAACCAGCTGATTGTCCATGTATGCGCTCTCAATGAGTGATAACCAGCCATGTGGATTAGATTACCATGCCGGAGTACCAATATTTGACCATCGTCGACCTATAGAGTGAGGTGCGCACCTACTTCAGCTGAGAACCATAAGACTCTCAATTATGCGGTTAGAGTAAACTGGTATATATCTACCTCAAAGAAGACAATATATGCCCTCTAGCAACGGTAGGATACTAGGTGAGCTCTCAGGTCCTAGGATACAAGGTCAATATGTCAGATAGATCGGAACCAATTGTTCCACAGGGAGAAAATTTTCACTCAATGACAGGCAGAGTGGTCTACCAAAAGCTCATCAGTGCGTAGAAGACTGTTGTAGCTGAGTAGAGCGCATAATCCCTCAGGCTGGTGAAATGGAGATTAGCTCAAAAATCACAAGAGTGCCTCATATAATGAGGCAATGCTTCTTGGTTTGGGATTGAAAACGTCGGGCACTCCGGAGTGCTAATAGCTTTTTTAGCTAGGAAAGAAGAATGCTGTTAGTATCTAAGCAGGCAACAAATATGAGCATGCCAACTGACCTTGACCGGTATACAGTGATCCACCATCACGTGAGTTGAAAAACTTGTGCAGCTCACAACTCTGCGGTAAGACTGCGAAACCGTACAATTTTTGGCGTAGGCATAAATATATACTATAACATCCAGTAGCCAAAGTTCTACGCTCGTACATTCAGAGTCTGCTGAGAGACGACGGCGAAAACGTTCGCATCGGCCCTCCGCGTGGCCCACCATCAAACGAGTCAATGCAAAATACTAAATGCCGTTAGTCGGCGTTTAGCTCCAAGATTTGACTCGTGACGTGGTGGTAACTCACCACATGGTGGATGACTGTATGGGATAGAGATATTTTAGGTAGACAGCAGCCGCAAGACCTTTGATACGGGCCACTTCAAAGTTGTTAGGTGCTGCGTCATCGGCAAGGCCTGAGCGAAAAGGACAGACGGGAATTGGGGTCAACACAACTAGCAGGGCAAATGTATGCGCCTAGTTGCAGTACGATGGGGTATGTTCTGGCTGCAAGCACCGTTGGCCCACCCCTTGCATCTCAGTGGAGGGCAGAGCGGACCAATAAAGCTCAAACGTTTTGAGGAGTGGTTGACAGGGGCAGGCATTTGTGCGACGCTCCTTGTCTTGGCCTTGAAATGGGCCTTGTCTGAAAGCGTAGCGGGTAAATCCGTACAGCGCTACGGAGCCCTAAACATAGGGCAAATCCAGTTAGTGCGCATAGAACCTATCGGCCGATTCTGTAAAAAAGATAAAGTCACAACAAACACCTGGGGCTCATAACCAAGACAAGCGTTTGAGCTTACTTGCCTGAGTAATTGCGGTGTGCAATGTAGACGCCTTGTTCTCCTCTGCCTAACTATCCAACCTGCTGCTCGCCTTCTATTATTCACGATTCGGATATTTGGTTGGGCACCTGAACTGTTATAGTTAGATCAGGTTTCCACCAGGATATACCACGTACCGGAACCTCTCCCTGAGCGCCATTCAGGGTTAGTCTAGCAAGTCCAAAATCAGTGGAGGAAAACAAAATAATCATATTTGTAAGGTGAAAAAAAGCGGTTACTGGCCTCAAGGCTGAGAACAACGCCTAGTAAAGTCCCTTCAGATTCAGAAGGAGTTATATACTCAAGCACTTCCCACTTTTTCAACAAGCTTTCAGGAGCGCACCTATGTTGACCCCTAGGCTCAAGGAGCCTCACGAGCACCAGTAGGGGACCCACGAGCGCTCACGAGCGCACATATGGGGCTTGCGGCGCTCGTGAGCGCCAGTATGGTGCTCCCGCGTGCTAGTTAGAGACCAATCGGCCTGTCCGGTCCGGCCTAAGGACGCTGACCTAGTTAGTAAAATAAATGTATATATGCGAGTAGAAATGTACAAGTGCGCACCCAGTAGGCGCGAGGCGCGAGGCGAACGTGCGTCTGCAAAATGTCATTTGCTCATTGAGCACCGGCGCTGTGGTGGGCGCTCGTTTAACGCCACGGAGCACTCGGTGAGTACGTGACCAAATCTCACGGGGCGCTACTGACTTGATCGGCGCTCATGATGCTCATGAGAACCCCGGTGGGGCTCATGAGCTTCTTGAGCACTCCTATATCGGGCTCATGAGCCCCATGAGCCCAACGTAGGATGCTCATTTGGGCTCAGATGCCCAAAATGAGGGCTCACGAGTCTCACTGAGCTTTCAGGTTCGTAGATAGTCAACGTATTTAGATATATCCGTTGTTCGCACGCAAAATAATGGCTAGGTATCATGTCATTACGTGTAGTTACATCGGTGCGATATAAGCAAACATTGTTCGAATAACCTTGGCACGCCGCCGCCAACAATTTATACGCCGTGCGCGTAAAGAGCCCGCCCCTTCCACACCGCCAAACCCTACGCAAGCGACGAAGCAGCGAGCTGAAGTGCGGATATCAGTACTCACAGTATTGCAGGCGTTATATACGAGTAATACTCGTGGACTACGCTCGAGCAGGTCGTGTGATTGCGCGCCGATTTGGAATCAAGACCGATGAGATTAGCGCGCTAATCGACGAGTTAATGAATACCACACTTACCTATCACGCACAAGACATTGCTACGGTGTGTTTTGCCGTTAACACTACGCTTTCATAACGAGTTTCGTTGCGCGCCCGTAGTCGTCGGTGGAGAAAGATGTCGAGGGGCTGAGGGGGTCAACTGTAAGAGATGGGGTCGTAGATACGCACCCGTGTTGCCAGGCGTAGCACGGCCATGGAACTGATCGCTCCAGGATCAGTGCTGCGGATCGATGCGATACGCTGACTTTGGCAATCGAGGCTGCGGTGTTCTATGGTATTCTACCATCCACGCCGCATCTCGAACCCCAAAGATGGTTTGATGCTCTACGATATCTTCGAGACTCCTCCCACACCCCTCCTGCTCCTAACTCTCGCCTTCAACCAACCGTTCGCTCCGTCTCTGACTCACGATAAAGCGGCATTGCTCTCTGCTTCGAGCCCCATCACACAAGTTAGCGATGGACTACTGCTGGTACGCCATCTGTTTGTTTTAGTTTCGTGGCTAACGCTAGTGTTATGATACCCCGTTTACACGTCGCATCCCGCGATTGCAAGCATATTTACGGTACGTACGCCTAGATATTACCAAGGAACAGTTGTTAACAACTTTTGCACATACGGACGACGCTTAATGCGAATTAAAACCCAACGCGGACATTAATTCGTCCGTCCCTTTCCCTCTTGTTGTATCGTTGATTAAACTTACGAATATTTTCGCAGCGTCTCGAAATTAGTTTACGCTTACCAACGGTTTTGAGTTCCTACTCGTCACGTTCTGTATATACTGTACATACTTAAAAGAATCTATGAATGAGAAACTCATATAGCCCGTATCGTTGTGAGTGTCAGATACAAATGAAAACCTATAAATTCCCAAATTTGGGCAGCAATCATGAGGCTCATGAGGCCCAACGAGGTGCTCACAGAACTCATGAGTACACCAGGGGCTCATGAGCCCCATGAGCACGAAGGGTACACTTACGGGGGCTAATCAGACGCTATATTGGGCTGTTGGGAGCCCGATTGCTGCACATAGTATGATCACGATCGATCATTAAGCTAGGATTATATGATCAATGAGTGCCTAAGATAAGGGGGGGGTGGCTCAGTTGCTCAGCCGGGTTTTGAGCGCTCATGAGCGCTCAAGGGGATTTTTCGATTTTGCAGATGTGGGCCACATTTGGGCGCATTGCGTTGGCGAGTGAAACTTACGGGAGGGGTGGGGTGGACAGGTGGATGGGTATTTTATTTCATTGCAGTCGCGAGAAAAGGACGGGAGACGGAGGATGAATCAAACGTATACAGAACTCGAAGTAACAACAGGCGACAAACGGGTGACGAACGAGAACGCGCGCTGACCAGAGCGCAACCCGGGCTCTGTCGCCGGTCCGGGTGGCGACGGCAATGTTCACGGCGCAGGCGAGAGTGGGAATGTGCGTAAGATTGGTACGGGGGAGCGGGAGGGGGTTAAGGCATGGAGATGAATGAGGCTTGAGGTATGGCAACGCATTGCGCGGCGCGCCAAACTCGTTGCCAGACAGGAATGCAGGCGCGATGCCGCATGAACACGCTCGTAAGCCACATACCGTCTATAAATCCCACCCACACACTCGCTTCTCCTCTCAACCTTCTTCGCTCAACTTGATTCTCCGTCTTTCAGGACAACTTGGGTGGGCCCCTTTGCGCGTTGCTGCTCCTTCCATGCGGTAACTTCATCCCCGGCATGCGGCAAACCCTGGTGGCCTGCAATCAGCGGCGCAATGCCGGCGTGAGGATAGACAGGGCGCGAGGACGCAGGAACGGGAACTCACGCGCGAGGGGGCGCGCAAATCGTCGCAAAGCGACCCGAGTTGTCAGTAACGGGAACGCTCCAGATACCAAAAAAAGTTGCCTAGCGGAGTGGGAAGCTTGACGGGATGGGTGGCAACTTGTTGCGGACGTTGTTGCGAGCGAGCTGGGCAGGGGCCGGAGTCACGCCAGCAGGGCTGTACAGCAAAACATTGCGGGAGATGCCGGCGGCGCTGTCGCGCATCGCGCGGCGTCAGGAAAAACCCTGGGTTCAAATTTGCTGTAATTTATTGCTATTTACCTGTTTACCTGGTTTGCCTTTTCCTATAGGTTTAGTGGCTGTCATTTGAACCTCGGTGATTCAAATTTACCTCCTTATTGGGTCTATTACCCCTTATTTACCTTTCCCGAGGTAAATCTGTATATCAGGGAGGCAAATTTACCCTACGAGGGGGTAAATTTACCTCCCCAGGCGGAAATTTGCACATTAGGAGGTAAAATTACACTATGAGTAGGCAAAAAAAAAGCACAGGGACAACAGTACTCTATATACCATGAGGGTGTAACCGGGTTTCATTTCAGTTGTATTAGCATCAATCAGTAATCCTACAGATACCAGTACAGACAAAACAAGGTACGTTGCTGTAGGGTAAGGTCGAGTTTAGGTGTGCTCATTGGTAGCCGGCAAGATTCGGGAGCGCCGCGGTAGGCAAGCAGGTGTACCAGGCGCGATTCACGGGTCGCGAGACAACAGGAGACCACGGGAGGCGGAGTGGACCGTGTTGAGTTGCGCCGAGAGGCGAGCACACAACAGGCGATGGGTGCAATGAGTTAGTACTGTATTAGTAATAATTAGTGCTTGCTCACCGCGTGCCTAGCAACCTCCAGGGGTGCAGGGAAGTTTGCGGCGGCGGCGGAACTTGACAGTCTGTGGGGTGGATGCAGCGTTTATGGCAGCACAGCAGGCTGCAAACCGTAGTCACTTGCCGTGAACTGGCGGGGCAACGCGCGGCATGTGAGCGTTGGAGGCAGACAAAATAGGCGCTTGGTTACTCACCGTTCACACCCGCGCGTCTCTTGGTAGCGAAACCTTTGAAAAATAGTAGTGAGCACGAATTTGAGTGGTAGCGGCGTTGTTTGGCGGGCGGGAACAGCAAGACACGAAAGGCAGAGGGAGGAACTGTCAGCGCTGGTTATACACTAGTAGGGGCGGCGAGTAGCTCACCTTGCGGTAGCTATCACTTAAGATGTCAAGGGGCGGGACCGGGGCGCCAAGCGACGGGCGGCCAAAACCACCTGGCTAGTTCATGTTGTGGGCGCGACAGCTCCAGGACATGACGGCAAGGTTTTGTGTGAGTACGGTAGGCGGAGTGTCGCAGCTGAGGGTGATGGTTGAGTGAGCGAAAAAAGTGGTTGGTGGCAACCGCTCTGTCAGGGATTTCTATCCAATGGAAGCAAACATCCAGTCACGTGCTATACCAGATGTCCGCTAACACCGTGTCGGTGGCATTGCTAGCTCGCATCCTTTTGCCTGTTTTTGATCTGTTTGACTTCAGTTTCTGCCCTCCTCCAGATGCCAACCCCAACATGAAATAGGTTCGTCTTATCGTTTCTCTTATCCTGGCTGCTCTTACAACTCGGCCATTAGTTTTTGCAAGGAAGACTCTGTTGGTAACGCAGTCCAGGCGCTCATGGACTCGCTCTTGCCTAAGGTCAAGCGTGACCACGAACGGCAGGGGTATTACAGGTAAGTCGAATGGGCGCTCGTTTCCTCCCCCACCCGCGCGCCTGACTTTCCGCAACTGCTGCTAATGCCACGCCCAATGGCAGGCCCCAAGACGACACCCATCCTCGCCGCGAGTCCCGTCACCTATGCGGGCACACGGCCGCGCCTGTTCTAGCTGCACTCCCGGTCCACCCACCACCCAGAGAGAGTCCGCATAACAAGCAGAATCGACGACCAGGCGGGGGAGTGCACCCCCACTGCACTTTTTGACCAGCCATTGCCCGGCGTTGGCCCACAGCGAGGGAGATGCCGCTCGTTGTGCCCGGCCATACCCATTTCCCCGACTCCCGCTCGACCATGCGCCCGGACCACTTCCTGACGCCGTCAGCGCCCGCTTCTCGTACCGCTCCTGCCCCATCCACCAGCCTGTCCCCAGCGCTGTCCCGTCCGTGCCCCCACCACCGGGCGGAACGCCGTTTATGCTTGACTAAGAACCACCCGCCCCGCCTGCACCTGGATTCGAGTAGGCGGGCGGACCGTCGTAGCAGGCGGCGCTGGCCAGCATGCCTAGCCACCGCATCGACCAGGTGGACCAACTACGCACCCTACTTGCGCATGCCGAGGCGGGCCACATTTTGCTCTCTGGGCGGTCCAATTCGAGCGCGGCGCTCGTTCAAGCCGAGGCGCTCACTGAGGCTGCTGAAGCCAATTCGGGACGGTCAATAGGAGAAAAGATAGGTATAGGAGACAGAGAAAGGCGAAGAGGGGCACGGGAATCGCATGGAACCACACAGCATCTAGTCGAATCAAACTAGGCGGCAGTAGGACACTCGATCTCGTTGATCATGCTCCACTCCATCTCGTCCGCTCCCGCCCTCACGATATCCCGACTCGACTCGACCAGAACAGGAGAAGAAGGGACAGGCTCGTTATTCAACTCGACCCGCAAATCGGTCATACACTCGTCCTCAGGCTCGTTCTCGTCCTTGCCCACGACGATCACGCTCGCGGCCACAGCGGGCTCGTCCTCGGCCCCAATTTCTTCGTTCACCGCGCTCATTATCCAGACCGCTGTGTGCACACGCCGAGAAATTTTACTTGTGCCCTGTGCAGGGTACGTTTGAATGTACGTCGGGGTGTACGTTGAGCGAGGATTCGCGTTTCCTCTTTGATAGGGTGGCTATGGGTGGCCATTTATTCCTATCCTTTTTAGAGGTTGTCCCTGTTCTTTTTGTAACTTCGAGCTATATACATATGAACTAGCTAATGTTATTTTTTTTGTTTCACTCCTATGTCTTGTGGAGTTCACTGCGGTTTGTAGTGAACTATTGAACAGACAAAAGACCAATATCTTCGCACAAAAACACTAGGCTAATGGCACAGATACTATGTGTAATTTACCAGCATTTACCCCCGGTGTGTGTGTAATTTGCCGTCATTTTGGCCACCTACCGTGTGATTTACCCTCATTTTCACCATCTAATAATAGGTTTACCGCCACCGGTATAACAAAAGATCCGGAGGGGCAAACACGCGCAGACTAACACATCCTCGAGGCAAACGCGAGGGAAATGGGCACTGCCCTCGGGTAAACAGACATTTAGCAGCCCGGTTTGTCTCCGAGGCGGTAAATTTGATTTTGGGGTTTTTCCTGACGGGCGCGTCTGCTTGGCGACCGGCATCGCATTGGGTGCAATCCCGTAAGTTTGAATCGGCGGGAGCGTGCGATTAGGGGGCAAGCGCAGCCCATCATCCCGGCCTCTAAGCTCATCTCCGGCGATCCTGTCTCCGTGCGAATGTCCGCGTCGTCGTCGACAGTTTCCTCCACTTCGTCTTCAAGGGCTCTGGCGAACTGCGGTCCCTCCTCAAGCACGACAGACGTCGGCGGTTGCATAGGGAACCCAGAAGGAGTTCAGATTGGCGAGACGGGTGGGATCATTGTCACGCTAGCCGGAGTGACCATGATGGAGGTGATGGGGGTGATTGCAGGCGAGTGCAAAGCGCGCGTCGTGACGGTCGGAGGGGTTGGGAGGTTGCCCTGACGGGTGGTCGACGGGGTCTGGATTGAGTAGGTTGACGTAGGACGCTGGAAAGGTTGGCTGGGCTGCATGCCTGGCCGAGGTACTGCCTCGGAGGGCTCATACGCCTGCAAATTGAGCCACAAGTCAATGACGTACAATAAAGCCTGAATTATTTAAGTTACTTACTAGTCCGACCCGAGCCGAGACGGGAGCTCCACCCTCGTCGAATGCCGCAGTGGCGCGACGATAGAGGAGCAAGGGCGGTCGACGAACGAGTATTGATCGGTGAACGAGACCGCTGGACACAGGCATGTGACGGCAAACAAGGGAAGGCGGACGCACCGCAAGACGCTGAAAAGCGCGCCAAGGCCGAGTGGACGTGCGTGTTCATGCACGAATGGTTGCGAAGGTGGCAGCGCGTTGGGCGAGTTAGCGTAAGAAAACCGGGTTCGGCCACGCAGTGGTACGGTCAGGAGTGGGCTGGGCGAGTGTAGGTGGCAGGCAGGTGGGCCAAGCGCACGTTGTGATTAGGGTGCGGGTGGCCTAGGAGGGTGGTCGACGCATGCTGAGCTGGCGGGCGGTTTTGGAATTACCGCCTACCGTCAAAGGTCGTTTGCAGGGTGTACGAGCGAGTCGCGGGTGATGGTCGAGTACGGGCGCGAGCAGGTGGATATGAGTGGCAGCGGATGAGAGTATGTACGTTGATGTGCGCATGCGCGCTAGGCAACACGTCGTGATTACCATGTTTGAGCGTGGGTTGTGGGCGATTAAAGAGAGCCCAGGCACAGTGGCGAAAACTCTATCACCAGTACATATATTGATGATAACACCGGCGCCATGACACTTTTGGACGGCCTCTTTGACACCAGGGCCGACAGGACAAGCACAGCGGGCGAGTGCGACGGTGGCGACCAAAAGGGCAAAACCAGCTGCCACGAGTAGCACAGTTGGATACGCGAGGGCGAGAGGAATCAAAGGAGGTACGGAACGTGTCGAGAGGTGAAGAAGCAAGCTAGTATCAGATTAAAAACAAAAACTAGGTAGCAAGCGTAGTTATCGGAGCGTCGCTCTACTCGTGGGAGAAGGCATGGTCGTATGGTGCACGCATCGGCGCCGTAGGTGGGCGGGGCGCGAAAATCAAGCAAGCTAAGCGGGAAAACCACGATGCGTAGCTATCAAACCGCAGTAAGTTGCGCAAAGAAACACTCCGAAATGCGCAAAAAAAAAAAAAGCGCAACGGGTAGGCGAAGGCGTGCCATGGGCCCTTGTACGCCGATAAATTCCACCGGGCGAGGGTTGATACCTGGGGCACAGATATGCACGTGATTGACTCCCACAGGTGACTTCAACCGTAATATGAAACCTGGCACAGTAGCGTACCCCTTAAGCGCTGGGCGGTTGAGGGGTCTGCAGTGACGTAGGGGCTGGGTAGATTCCTCAATTCGACTCTGCCCCTACGTCACTGCAGAGGGCCATTCCCGGCGTTTCACCGATCGGCCGAAATTCCGCCAAACAGTCATTCCCTCGCTGAAGTGAATTCCAGCTACTACCCGTCTGCTCCCCAGGTTTGTTACTTGTTCGAAAGCTAAATCCGCGTGAGTTATTTTGTTTTTCGTTTGATTTCGTTGCGTGGATCGTGCTTACCTGGCACGGCAAGATCGCTCTCTACCTTGGCGCAAGGCTAGCGAATCGCTCGAGTGGAACGTACGCACCTCGCTCGCGAATTTGAGCGTTGAACTCCCGTTGGCTCGAACGATACAACATGCGCATCGTTGCCGGGTGGTAGGCCTGAGTGCCCTTGTTGTTCGAAATTTGTGGATTTCAATGAATGACAGTTTGTTTTTCCGGGTGACATTCGGCAAGTCCCACATTGTTTCTTCCCTCGCTCTCCGTTATGACACACCGTTCATTCCAGTAGCTCGTTGCGCCTTTTTGCTCTATAACCTTGCTCGCTGCTTCGCCCAACGCGCCCTACGCTCCCTTACACCCCACTCTTTGGTCACACACTTGTTTAGTTGGCCCCGCGCGACGGCTGGTCCGTTTTTTGCTATTTCGCTCTTTTCATCCTGGCCGCCGTGCGGTGCTCCGGGCACATGGCCGGACCTTTGATATGGATTGTAAGCCGTCCTGTTGTTGGCGATGTTGGCGAGCTAACACGATGGCAGCCTAAAACATCAACGCTCCCCGGCGCTCGCGGCGCAGGGCGTCCGCGCAGCTCGTTGCGAGCACGGATCACACGCACAGCCCCGACACCACGATCGAGGCGGCCAACGGTGACAACAAGCCGCAGCACGCGCCTGCCGAGCCCGTCCCCCAGCCACCGGCGCTGCCCACCGACCTCAACTCGCCGCTCTCGCTCCCCTCGGCCGAGTCCACCCCGAGCCAGTCTGCGACCTTCACCGCCATCTCGCCGTCCCGCACCCGCCGCGCCACTCCCCCGGCTCCGGTCGGGATACGCCTCCAGACACACCCCCAGAGTTCAGCCCTTGATACGAGGCAGATCGCCAGGCGTTGCTGCACGAGACTGAACGTGAGTGGGCCCATTGTCCCCCCGCAACGCTCTCTAACTCGTCACAGCCATCTCCGTCATCTCCTGCACAGACCTCACCATCGGTCGCTGGCACCGCATAGCCGACCTCACCGGCCGTCACGACCTCGTCGCCTACATTGTCGACCACAAGGCCTTGCTCACGTCGTTTATCCACTCGGGTGGCCATGGCTTCAATTGGTATTTCGTCTATTGACTATTCTTCGTGTAGAACTGCGAAGCGCGCAAAGCACTGAGATATGTCACTTTTTTTTGCTTTTCTGATATATTGTACATATGTTGCTTGTTTATGAAATCGTACCGATTTAGGGCAAGCACCTGCTAAAACAGTTCGGTCAAAAGCGTCACGTGCCCTATCCAACCACTGCTTTCTCCCCAGGTTTAATCCGAGCTGCTTGACTAGAGCCTGTTTGAGAACACTCAGAGCTTATTTACGTGATTCTCTACTCGCCTTTATCAGCATTCGACATATTGTCGCGCCGTCCTCTGGAAAAAGCCGCGCCACTTCCTCGGCAAATTCAAGCTGCTAGTTGGCCACCAGTTGGCCGCGGATGAGTCCTCCGACTGTCGTTCAAGCAGCTGGAGTGGGAAAAACTTTCTGGCCCCAGATCATCCGGGTGGAGAAGTGTAATCATCCGTTGCATCCCTCACATTTGTGCCTAATTGTGCTTCTTCCGAGCCTTGCGGATGGTTTAAACGCCTCTACACAAGAGCGTGTAGATGAGTTGCATGAGGCCGCTCAAGCAGGAGCACCATCCTCGTCTGAGACGTGCGAAATTGAGAGGTTGGGGTGGATAGTTCCAGCCCCTGGAGAACTGGTCTTGGCTCGCCGAGCGGATGCCCCTGCTGACGGTTCTCAAGACACCGTGATTGGACTGGCGCTTGACCAGAGCAACTTGGATCAAGTTGTACGCAATGGTTCTCAAACGTTGAAGGTGAGACCTGTGGAGTGTTGAATCAATTCTTGAAACTCACGCCGAAAGAAAGGAGGTCCAACATCATCTGTTAGGACCAAGGTGCTCTTGTAACGGCACTGCGGCAATCGAGAAATGTCCTGAGACGAGTCGCCCTGGCCACCAAGGTCCCCGATGCTACACGGTTGGTACTTCAATCGAGACTGGAACGCAGCGTATGGCACCCGCTGCCAACATCAGCCAAGGAAGTACTGAGCATCGTAACTCGTACCAGGAGACGCTCAGTAAGGTTGTTACAGTAAGTGCAAGCACTCATAGCATGATATTCTCTAACACCTGCTAGACCCTTGCCGATCTACACTCAGAATTAATTCGGTCTACACTACACTCTGCCGACGCTACGCTTTTGGCCGCTCGCGGAGACTATCTCAACGCACCCGCACTTGGTAGCACACGACACCACCTAGTTAGCGGTATGCAAGTGAACGTGACTAGCGTCAGTGGTACACAGTCGCTTGCTTCGCACCAGGCTTTGGGTTCTGCTGCCGTATTTCATACCGACAACGGTGACGATTTTTGCGCATTATCTGCACTCACCAACCTTTCGGACGTTGAACGCGACTTTGCGCTTGGCTTTTTCTTCCTTCTTGAGTACGGCGTGGCCTTTAGATGGGAGCCGTACTTGACTGTTCTGGCATCTGGTAGAACGTTGCACGTTTCTTCCCCCCCACAGCTTCGTCCAAAATGTCCTGCCCGGGATCCAGCACCTTGGGAGCTACGGCTCCTGGTAATCTCATACCCATCCTATGGGGTGCTTTCACGGGGCTGTCCCACCGTCCTCTCCTCCAACGGCTCCACCCCTGTTATGGTTCCACCCAACCTATATACTCCCGCCACTTCCTCTCTATGTCGTTCACGCCGAAGCTGGGCATCTGATGGTGGCGCGTTGATGAGCCGCCAAAATCACCTTCTCTTTCTGACAAGAGAACTTTTGTCCCTCAGCCAGCACGTTCTGAGTCAGGTTCCAGGCCTGAAATTCCGAATCAACCCTCAAATGTTTATGAGCTCGTTTCAGGTATATGATACTCAGCATAACTCTGCGAACTCAGGGCCAGACCAGGAGGCATGGAGGCCGATGACGTCTGAAAACAATTGTAGTTCGGAGAGTGGACCACAGTATAGCCAATCCGAGTTCACGTCTCACACTTCCTCCAACCTTTCCGACTCGATCCATCGTCATAGATCCAACATACCCATGCTCGCCGCCAAGCAAATTGGCGTGGTACCCCGCAGATCAGCTCAAACAGCCAGCTCAACCACTGCAGGCGTGCGCACCAAGGTTGATCCTAAACAACGAACACTGGGTGAGTGGTTTAACCGTAGCATGTATCTACCCAAAACATCTGTCTCCTTGTTTCTAGTCAAGAATTTATTGAACCAAGCCAAGGAGTCGGCCAAGCGACCGTTGGAGGCTGATACAGACGATGGTAGTTGTAATCTGCGAAGGCGTAAGGCTGCTACGCCTGACTGGGTAGTTGACGCTGGTGAAAAGCTCAATTATCAATACTCCATCATTACGGTACTGACTTTTCAATTTGTTTCAGAATCAAGTTCAGAGGGGGAAGACACTTACTGCGACTCAGATGGTGATAGTTTTCTCCATATAGACGAGATTACGACCGATCAAGCGTCTCAAGCTGCATTAAAATTTGCTGGTACGTGCTGATTCAGTTTGTCGAGTGCTGGTATTGAGATGTAAGCAATAGAAAAATTTCCTTTTTTCCGGCATCTTACGACCGATGCTCTAGTTACCGCAGTTCTGAGGATCACAAACCAGGCTTCTAGCGCGAAGCTCACTCGCTCCTTCTCAATTCCACTAGCCAAGCACAGCTATTGCGACGTACTCGAACTATCGGCTGAGCTGTTGGGAACCAGGAACATTGGTTTGCTCCCGGACACTCAGTCTAATCCTGCCCACGCAATTCTGAGGGCTCCTCAGTTCTGGGAGAAAATTGACACGCTGCAAGCTACAGTTGCGAATCAACACTTTTTGGAGTTTCGCCTAACTGCGGCAATTATGCTAGCTACTTGGCGAGTCTGGTTCTGGGCTGAAAGCACCTTTCGACTGGCCTGCGCCTCAGCATTAGTCCATATGGATGAACATTCCTGGGTTGGAAAACTCGCGCGCGATGTCTATGAGCACGTGGCTTATCGGCGCACAACAACCTTCATGCGTGATAAGTATCTTACACTGGCACCTATGCCGGTCAAACTTACTCAGCGAAGCTATTTGTCTGGCTTCGACGCGCTCCGGGAAGCCAACAACATAGCGGTCCAGCTTGTGCATTGTTGGATGTTATTTCCGAATGAATCGGCGGACACGCTCGAAAACGCTCAAAAAATCACTCATCCGCAGTCGCGATTTGTTCAACTACTATTAGCAAATACAGGGAGCATCAATATTCTCTAACTTCCATCAGTTCAGCAGGCTTGGCGTCGTTTGTCATTGGAGGTTTTTGGGATGCGTGGCGTCGCGACTCTAAGCGATACCGTCTGGCAGGAGTTGAACGTTGCTCTACGTTCGCTAGATCTGGGTAGCTCTACTTCGCCTGGCAGTGCGTTGCTTGCTGCCAATGCTAATATATGCGCCAAGCATCCTTCGCCTAGCAAATTTCCGCTCCCTGTCTTGTCACAAAACGATCAGGATGCTCTTTCTCAAGGCGCGGATGGTACCAACCTGGAGAAAAAGCTGGCGGATCTATGGGCAGATTTCAACCCGGACACCAATACGCACTCAGGTTCAGCAGCTGCGCCTTCCGTAGCGCCTGATAAGGCCGTTTTGGATGCAGTGAGCGACGCTGCCGCAAAGCTCAAAGGTTTTCTGACCGATTTTTGGATGATTCAAAATACTGCTACGCCTAATTCTACCTGGTCCAGACTTCAACAAAGTTGGCATAGAAAGATAATCGACCACAAGAGAGGAAAGGAAGCTGCACTGGATCATTATTCTTCATTCCGCAAAACTTCGCCGGGTCGGTCGTATGTCACAACTATCGACGGACTATTCTCTCCACCATTTATTCGCACCCCTGGTGGTTTCTTCAGTGCCCTTGTTTTTCGAGGGATAACTGATGGTTCTCCTAAATTTCTTCAGCGAAGTCACAACAACCGCTTCCCAGAACTTTCTAATTGGTTGAATGCAGTGTCCGAAGCTCAGTCGGCTGGGCTGACCAACGAGGATATTTGTCATCCCCAGGCGTTTGGAAGTCCTTCGAGCGAAAACGTATTGGCTAATGCTCACGCATACTGGCGTGCATCGTCCGAGAAATGGATCCCATTCTTACAGAAACATAAGGTTGAAGCTTCGGGTACTGTCTCTTGGGAGCTTGGCATCACGTTTCTCAACTGCCGAACCAATCGAAAGCAGTTATTTCCAGGGATTGGCGAGAAGATAGCTTGTCAGCTGGCGGTTGACCTCGTGTATGCTGGAGTTTTTTCCGGTCCATCACTCCCAGATGGTATTTCGAATCGATGTCTAGTGGGAAAGGCGGTCAGGAACTCACTGTCAACGCTTGGCGTCTTGCCCAAAGACGTGCAATCCACTGTCACTGATCGTCAAATCGCCTTCAAAAACCTGTTCAAAAGTATCACATCTTTGCTTTCTAAGGAGGAGCTGCTAGCCTACCGTTGGGACATATTTGTATTTGAGCACGCGTTGCGCAAGTACGTCTCTTGGGAGTCTGGGTGACGTTTCAGGTATGGGCGGTTTTAATCGACTTCATGTACATAAACTCGGTCACCAGATTTTACACCTGTAAAGTTCCCTTATCTCTATATATATTTAATACCTACAGTTGAGTTGTCATCTTGGCGCAGTCTTGGACTTTTTGAACAAAGATATAATGTGCAATGTATATCCGAGTTTTTATTTGCACATCTAGAGCTCACTCGGCCAGCGAGGGAGGTCACGTGCATTGGTGTTGTTCAGCATTGTATTACGCTGTTCGCTCCTCACCGGTTGCCCCTCTCTGACGGGTCACCACGCTGTATCTTGCTCTTATTTGGATATGCGCCGGTTAGCGCTCGAACTACTTCCTTGACAACACGCTGGTTAGCATTGCGGTCGTGATTGTTATCGTCGTAACAGGTCAGTATTGTTCCACGCTCTCTAGACCCTCTGCTAAAGTTCTCCTAGTTGGGTTTGCGCAAGAACTGAACTCCAAAGAGTAGCTCGCGCCATTGAACAAACTCGTGTTCTGCTATTGCGGTATTTACTTAGTATGTTCTTTCTACTATTTCCGAGACATGTCTCAGTTTTAACACCCTACTCAGATTCTCAACAGCTGTATCTTCGACCGACGGATTCAGTCTGGGTGATGTTATCAATTCCCAAGCTGGTGAGCCTTTGTTCTCTGCTAATTGCTTATTCGAACCTAACATGCGTAGTACAGGGGTCCAAATCACAGCCGATCTCTGGCTGGATGCACCTACTACATGGACAAGCCCGACGCCGAGTGGCTCGCAAAGAACAATGCCGAGCTTGGCGAGTCTCCGCCATTACCGCCGACAAGTTCGAGCTCGTCATGGGCATTCTCGAGCGTCTCACCGACGAGCGATATCCTTGTCTGCACGCAGTGAGTCAGCCGTCTTGCTTCTTGTCCTTCTGCTAACGTTCCCCAGGACATATCCGTCTTTCCCGCCATCACCGAGTTTGAGCCCACTTTTGCCAACCGCCTCCCCAACTCCTTCTTTCCCAACTATCGCCTGCCAGACTGGGTCCTCAAGCCGCCTTAGCTTCTTCGCATGCTGCGCGTAATATACCCTCACTGGCACGAACGACGGCTCGAACGCGAGGGCCGCCGCATAATCCCCCAGATCAACGTAAGCAGCGGCACTCTCCATACCTGGTAATATTTCCCTTATTGAACTGCTTGTATGTAGTTCGATGAGACAAATGAGGGTGATCCTCATGTCTGTTTCCGTCGCCGGGATGTCAAGCCCGTACGCAAGACCCGCCGCACCGACACCGGAAGCATCGACCGTATGCAGAGTCTGCAGAATAATCTCCGTCAGCTCCAGAACATCGCTCAGCAAGTTTTGCGCCGCGAGCAGCTCAAGCAGGCTCGTGCCATGGAAGAGCGCCAGGTCATGAACCATCAGATGCAGCTGGCCGAGGTCAAGCGCAAGTTTCCTACGACGCCGTTTGGCATGTACAACGACGAGGAGGTTTTGGTCGACAAGATTGTCAAGCGACCTCAACCCGAGGGTACCAAGTACGTTCATAGGTCATGTTTTCAGTTCATTACTCACCCCGCTTCACAGCATTCTCTGCCTTCCCTGACGCCCCCAAAACCCGACAGCGGCTGCGACCGCAGATGCTGGTCCCTCTGGTCTGATCTAAACGCCCGACCCGCGCACCGTGGCTATGGCGAACCGGAAAAAGGTCGAAGAGTTTATGCAGCGCAACCCCCAACAAGAACGATGGTGGGACGATCTCACCGATACGACATACATGCCTCTTCCTCAGCCTGCACCACCCGAGCGCCAGCTTCGTGGGGTACGCCTACGCATCGGGCGCGGTGGACGCCGTCATGTGGACCGACGACCCGTTGCGACTCCGAAGGGCGGACCAGGGCGGAGCGAAATTGTTCGGCTGGAGAGCTTACAGTTCTCGATGCGGTGACCGCGCGGCGAGCCTGGTCCTACAAGTGGAGAAAGCAGTTCAGCAGGGAACAACATCATGTTGAGGCTCAAGAGTGGGGAAGCAGTAACCGAGGACGAGTTTGAACGAGCGATAGTCACGAGCGAGAGGTGGCGGTACCACCGAGATGAGAGGCTTGAGGAAAGCGCCGATCAACCTATCGTTGTGGATGACTATGCTGATCGGTGAGTTGTGTTTGCCTTTGTTACATAGACGATGTGTACTAACGCTCTCAGTTCAAGGTTTATCCTGTCACGCTTGACTCGGCATTCGATTGAGGACTATGATCTCCTGGCTGGAGACCAGTCAATTATGCAACATCTTATTCCCACTCAAGGTTGTGCTTCAGCTAGTATGATTGCTCTAGATGCGGCCCGTCAACAACGACTCGAGTTGGAGCGTAACCCGCCCAAACCGAGCCCCACTCTAGCCACACCGTCGATCATGCCAACCACCAACAGCACCCCCGCCAACCCCTCGCCAGAACTCGGAACTGTGACTCCGGCAACAGGCACCGCCACTTCCCCCTCGCCCACGCCCAGCCTGCTCGCTAATCCAGTTTCAACGCCCGCAGCCACACCCGCGTCTCGCTTGCTTCATGTTCAAGCACAGGCTCAAGCTTTGGCGATGCAGCAGAAATCACGGTGGTTGATTCCTCCCGGGCTCTCGACACCACAGCAAGCTCAGGCGCAGCAGACGCTCCAAGGTGTTGCGATTCGACAGTCTCGCCCGGTTGTGGCAAACGGAAAACCGATTTCGAATGGGACGTCGCCGATTCAACGGCCTGGGTCTAGATAGGGGTTGCCTGGAGGAGGTTGACCGCTGCGTCGCCTATTTCTGGGGCAGGTGGCGGGGCTGGAGCCAGAAACGGAGCTGGCACTGGAGGATTGACTGTGTCGCTGCAGTAACGTCATGGCAGCGGCAGTCCACACAATAATCGTGGGGCATCACCACTACGACTGCTTTCAAACATGACCAACGGCGTAAACGGTACACCTGTGACCAACAGGATCAATGGGACCAGCGGCGTGAGCGTGAGTATAAACAGATTCCCAGTGGCATATCAACAACTCAATCCTTAACAGCGTCTGGAGTTGAAACATGCGTTTCAGTACCAAAACGGCGGGGTGTATATACTCAACACGGTCAACCGGATGAGAGGCTCTTTGGCTGTTGAAGGGTAGGGGTGGGAACGAGTTCTTGGAGGCGCGTAGTTTGGTGGCAGCCTGCATACTGTAAGGGAATAACACGTGCTCATCATGAAGTTGTATATAGGTGTTGTCAGCTGGTGCTAGTTCATTTATACCTTTGGATTATCTAATAGAGTTCGGTGGCCTCACTACGTTCTAGGGAATACCTTGACCTCCCAAGACAACGGCTATGGACCACGAGTTCTCATCTCTGGAGGGAATGCATTTTGCTTATCAGACATTGGAGCGCAAAGTAAATAGAGCGCTGAATACTCAACTGGGCGATCCTCAACAACTGGGGTTTTACCGGGCTCGAGTTGACTCTTTGTTGGAATTTGTGAATTCAGTACGTTTAATCTGCGTTTTTCCATTGCGAGCGTAATAAACCTCCTTGAACGTCCAGCATGCACACCTGATACCAACGCAAGCTGAGCTATGGGATGCTCAAGAGTCTCTAGAAAATATGATACGTGACTTGGAGTTAGGGGGCACCATGTCGCTAGATCCACTCCCGGAGGACGAGTTTCTCCAGGTGTCATACACCTCCCAGGGCCATACTGGACGCCCTAGAATTGAGTTTGATCCCCAGTTTCTTGCCTCCGCTCTGGAGCTGCGTGGCTCGCATGAATTGGCCAATTTCCTAAACTGCTCTTCAAGGACCGTACGTCATCGAGCTCTGGAGCTCCAATTGGCTGAACCAAGCTACCCAGTCAGAACAGTGGAGGAAACACCAGAAGGCAAGCTTGTTGAGGTTTATCATCCTGCTCCGCACGACTTCTCCGCACTCTCCGATCGTGAACTCATTGATCTTGTATCCGAGGCACTGACTATATTTCCATACTTTGGAAATCAGCTTATGCTCGGCTATCTTAGGGCTCTGGGAATAACGGTTCCTCGTGATCGGGTTAGGTGGGCACTCCGGGAAGTGAAAGGGGCTCCTGGGATATTTGGCGTCCGAGCAATCCATCGAATCAAGTATCAGGTCCCAGGGCCTAATTCACTCTGGCATCACAATGGCCAACATGGTGCGCCTGCCAATATTTCAGCTCATATTCGAGACTTCTGACTCAAATACCCAGGTCTGGTTCGTTTCAAGATAATTATCCATATGTTCATTGATGGATACTCCCGACTCGTTACCACAATTGGTGTTCATGACAACAATCTAGCTTCAACAGTGCTCACCTTATTTCATAGTGGACAAAGACGATATGGAACTCCAAGTCGAGTTCGCGGTGATCATGGGGTCAAAAATGTGGCTGTGGCAGACTGGATGGAGACTCGCCATGGACCAAATCGTGGTTCTTATATATTTGGCAAGTGAGTGCAAAGTTGGATCCTCTGGTATGCAGGCAGTTCCATCTAAAATCTCACCGTAGGAGTGTACATAACACTCGGATAGAGCGTGCTTGGTATGATGTCATGGAGGGTTTTGGATGGAAGTGGAAGACTTTTTTTTACGACCTTGAAACACACCACCGTTTGATTCCTACCCTAAAACCACACCTATGGCTTCTCCATCACCTTTTCCTAGAGCTCATCAACCAGGATGCTTATCAGTGGAAGGAAGCATGGAATTCGCATACCTTGTCATTGCGGGATGAGCGTAACAGATCACCCACGGACCTTTGGTTTTTTGGTATGGTTGCGCATGGGCCGCGCGGCTTAAGGGATCTGGCGGAGAGGGAAGAAGAGCATTTGGAGCATTGGGAGGAGTTTGGGATTGACTGGGAGACCATGGATAACGAAGCCTTGATGGAGCACTGGATGGAAAATAATCAGGAGGGTGGGAGGGTTGATCATGAGGGAGCTGGCGTGTTTGTTGACCCACCTAGTGTGCCGTCGCTTCTGCAAGTGGAGAACCGAATTGACTTGGCTATTTTTGAAAGGTAGGAGAACATGCGTATTGCTGCTACTTGACATGTTTACTGATTTTTGACTTGCAGCGGCCTGACCCAGGACTCAATCAACATGCATATCTGTTATCAAATGTGGAGTATAGGTCTGAATGTATTGGAGGAGATATGGGCTGAGGAGAATTGGGACGAGATACAAGTGAACGTATGAATATGAAATGCACATTTATGAGACTCCTGATACCGTCATCAATGGCCAACCGTTTGATGCTCCTGCAAATATTTCCCTAGAATCTGCAGTTCTAAGCAGTTTTTTTCAGGAATGGTAACATGTCTTGGTTGAAACACTTCTAATACCTGCATGTTTGTGACGCTATGGTAGCTGGTGCTGACCTATATTCGTTTTGAGAAATCCGGATCAATCCTTTTTTATCCTCCGTGATAGGTGTTTGCATGCCAAAGGAATAAGCCAGAATTCTAGATAATTATAAAGAATGATCAGGAGGTATCAGGAGCTACCAGGAAGTATCAGGAATTCCCAGGAGTTCCCAGGAATTCTGGGGAATTCTGGGGAATTCTCGAGAATTCTATCTAATTCCCGGGAATCCTTATCATTCCTGGAAAATCTGGGGCTAAGGCAGACGCAGGGACTTTTGTCCGGTACCGCCTTTCATAATATGCGTACTAATCGTGTTTGAACCACTGCAAATCCACTAAAACCAATGCGCTCTGTGCATACATGTGGAGCTTTTCAATATCTTTCATGTTGCACACTGTTCGAGCCACCCGTTATGGTTGTGAGACCTCGAGGTCGCCAATAGTCCCTTTATGCAATAGCCAACAACATTGCGATCGGACACGGACAAATCACTTCAACATACATATCTGAACAAACGAGCACACAAAGTACGTCCCGATGGTTTCGCACCTAGTAATACGAGGCAAAGGAATGGGCGCTTAAACTGATTACGTAGTTCGTGACACCTTTGTCAATAACCTCCGGTCACCGGAGCCCGGTAACTTACAGTAATTTACAGGTAATTTACATCAGTAAATTACATAAGGTAAATTACATGAGGTTTTTGCCCGTACACTAGTGGTGGCTTGTGTGTACAGTAGCTCGGCGCTTGAGAACTTCTGCATCCAAATCAACTCGCTCGATCATCAAAAAGTTGTCACCGATGAATTACCAACGATCACAGTCAAAACTAAGCGCTGAGATATTCTTGTGGTAAACCTCGATTCAGCCTTGTATAAAGGGTAGCGCCGAATCGCGGGATAATCCATACCCATTATCACCCTACTTTCGCCCTTCATGTAAGTGAACAAGGCGCGTTCTGGTGACCTGGCTACTCAGCAAAAAGTATTGGGTTAATTAAAAACGAGGGTAGTTAATGGGCGAATCTGGTTCAGATTACACATCCATTTGGCTCTATAGGCAGCTCAATATCACCTCGAAGTTAATAACTTATGTCAGTGAACCGGTTTCATAGCTCTCA